>CM056050.1:277006339-277026339 GCA_029574335.1 Rana kukunoris | reverse complement strand
CAGACTGGTGTGGACCACCCAGGAGTGTTGTTCGTCTTTTTGTCATTAGACTAGGTTCAGACTATCCAATGCTCTTAAAAATGATTCATAGTGGATTGCTTTTTAGAGTGCAGCTAAGCAGCTGCTGTCAGGTGATCCTGTCCCCTCCGGAATACTTTTTTTTTTTTCCAAATATAAATTTTTATTTATTTTCTTACAAAATATACAAGACATACATACATGCATACAAAAAATTACAATACAGTATTGTCCATCAGAAGGGGCAATGGAAGAAACACGTGCATTCTTATCCCGGAACGGACCAGGTATTCGCAAGTGTACAAAGCATAACATGAGACAGTATCGGCCCTATATCACTAGGCTACCCAAATAACCTTCTCCCCCTATGCTGGCCTGTGCTATAAAAACCATCGGGCAGTTTGCGCTACTATCTTGTGACTGTCTAAAATTCAATTGCCCAGTCCAGGTCTCACCTGTCATTTGCTAGAAAGAAAAAGAGAGCGCTAGCAGGGGAGCAGCGGGGATAGAGTAAGCAGAGGCTGGGGGGGAGGAGGGTAGGGTAAGATAAATAAGAATAGAATGAAGAAGAAAAATGAAAAGCAAGAGGGGAGGGAGAGGCCGGGAGGGGGGGAAGAAGGGGCGACCCAGGGGTTGAGAGTAGGCCTCCCACCGTCGCAGACAACGGGGCCATGTCTCCTGATTAAATTAGGAAGCAAGCATTTCCGACCCTTCATCTGAGAAAATATACATATTCCAGAGCCTCCACGCCTGAGAATGCGGAATACTTATTTTTATTTTTCAAAGTGGCATTGTATAATGGTGCTAATGCACCACAACCACAAGCCAAGTGTTTGACTTGCAGTTGTGGCATGGCCCCTTTGACTTAAATAACCAAGTTTGAAAGTCAGCTCAATGTGCCGCATCAAATTTTCCATTGTTGTCATGCAAAGCATCGCAGCCATAGCATGTGAAGAAGCCTCCCTCAGCTGTACTTTAGACTTTAGATGGGTAGTCAAGGGGCAGTAAAACTCTGCAAGCGTTGACCCTTTAATGACCAGTATATGACCATAAATTTTGTGCTTTATGCACTCCTGATGCCTGCACTCCATACATTACATATTCCTGACCCTAGAACTTTGTACACTACGCAATCCTGACCTCTGAACTTTGTGATAGTAAAGCCTTGTTTTTTTTCTTAAATGTTAAAGTTTTTCTTACCTGCTCTGTGCAAGGGTTTTGCACAGAGCAGCCTCAATCCTCTTCTCGGTTCCCCCACCTGCACTCTTAGCTCCACCCCCCGCCAAATGCCCTGGCTTGCTATGGGAACACTCCTGCAAGCTTGCTCCCGAGCCCTGCTCTGAGTGTCCTAAGATAGACAAGCTTCCTCGTCACTGGCTCTAAATTGACAGCAGCAGGAGCCGATGACTTGCTGCTGTGTCTCAGTCAGTGAGGAGCAAGAGACTCGGGAGAGCCATAGCTTCTGTGCACATCATTGGATCAACAGGCTCAGGTATTTAATGGGGGGGGGGGGTTGGTGTTGCTGCACGGAAAGCTGCATGCAGTAAGGTAAAAAACCTTCTGCCTTTACAACCACTTTAAGCTTTAAGCCCCTCCCACTGTTAATAGAATTTTGCCACATCAACAAGCTTCCTCATAATTCTCCCTGGGTGCCCAAGAGGGGGCCTTGCCACCCACTCTTTACACCGCTCTATACATTTTTAATGGCAGCCCTGCTGATAGGACAGTGGAGAGGGGAACTCTCATTCACTGCATCAGCAGGCTGATTTGGCTCTACCCACTGGCAGGCAAAAGATGCCGGGGCAGTTTGAGAAAGTAGAAGTTACTGATGGGACCCCCATCCAGTAGCACACAGGGAGCACCAGCAGGAACTGGGATGCAATTGGCCTGCAGTACAGGAGACGTTGTATGGGAAGAGAGGACTGCAGCAGAGAGTGCCCTGTATGAGGAGTGTGAAGGGCAACTGTGCAGGGAAAACAACCTGAATACAGTAGCATAGCCTGGGGACAATCAGGGGCACAGCGGCTGTTTGTACATGGTTTGGACACCCCCGATTAGTCAGCAGCCTGAACATCAGCCCTAAATTTAAAGAAGTCCCCTCGGTAAAAAGCCTGACAGATGGACCTCTTTAGTAACCAGACATTGAAGACCAACTCCATGTTTACAATTTGCATCACTAACATATGTGCCTGCTGGGGGCGCTGTATATACTGTTTATACACCCATAATTTGTTATTGTCCTCTAGGTACCCAAGTTTTAAAAAATTACGACCCTAATGCAACCAGCAGGACTCATGGAAGGCAATTATGGGATTATATATAGTATAAGATTGGTCTGTGTTTAAAAAAAAAAAACACTTGTTAAACTTAGGGTTTGATACCTTTCCATAAAAGTGTATGACATGTTTTTAGTGCAGAAGACAGGACTGTCACTAGCAGAACTAATTATCTTTGAGTGCGCTATTAAAAAGGTGGTGACATGGGTAGTATATTTTCTGTACCATAACCAGATTTTCCATTTACTACCATAAATAGACATAGTACAACAACGCCTTTTGCTCTGGGACTATAGAAGATAAGTCATACCTCTATCACCTAACATTGAAAGTCAACTGGGATTAAACCAATGACTTTAAGCAGGACTGTTCTTTAAAATGAGATAAATATAAATGCCATTCTAATAACTTGGAAAGGGTGAAGGACTTTGTCCGCCATGTAAGATGACAGTTACACTGTCTATTGTTCATATCTGGCCTTGCAGTTGGAATATGAAACAGTTCATAAAATTAAAATGGAATGGTGCCAAAGCATATGACTGAATATAATGAAGTCGATTCACAATTATTATTTTTTCTACCATTCAGCAAAGCAAAAAGAATCAGCTTGATCCTATTTGTGTCTGTTAAAGCGGGCGCAGCAACAGGTTTTGTTTTTTCATGTTAAATGTAGGGGTGATACTGTAATTATTGTGTAGTGTAACAATTATGGATATTTAAAACTGTCGGAGATACAACAAAACTTCAGCTCAGCCTATCGTATGGAATGAAGTTTAGAAAAAGGACACAAGATTTCGCTAATGCTCAATGATATGCTATGCTATGTATACTCTATGACAGGGGTGCCCAACCTTTTGAAGAGCGAGGGCCACATAAGCGACTTGGTAACCGAGTTGATCGTGTGGATGGCAGCCAACTCTACTCTATAGAGCCCACTCTATATACACACGATCGGAACACATCGGAATACACATGAGCGGAGAAGCATGCATTGTATTCAGCAAGCTATTGCTCACCAAGATACGCCAGCCTGGTGTATTTTCGAAGGCGCAGGCCAGCGTAAGTGGAAGTAGGAGTGACCCCATGCAAATGATTTATCTGAGCATGGTGCAGTGTTTTACGCCCAGAGCATCACGAAAGAGCATGCGCCGTGACGTAGTCGTGACGTGGACGCCTGAAATTGCACCCTTATGCGCATGCTCACAACTACGCCGGCACAACTGCCTAAGCTATGCCGGATCACTACGTACGCCGTGAATGTAACGTACGCCCAATACGCTGGCCTGTGTTCTCTGGGGCAGACCTTTGCATGTCTATTGCTGGGTTGCGCCTCATCTATGGGGAATATGGCGCGTAGCCTGCATCGGGCGCCGGTACGTTCGTAAATCGCCGTATTTCCTCATTTGCATATTTGAATGCCTAATCAATGGGAGAAGCAACATGCGTCCAAACCATATTTGCGCCCACACTACGCCGGCAAAAGCAAGATAAATCAGGGTAGGATGGCCTGTTTTTAGACGTATGTTGTTTTGTGACTCTGGCGCACACATACGCCAGGCGCACATTTGCACTACGTCGGCGTAAAGTGATTTACGTCGGCGTAAGTGCTTTGTGAATCCGGGCCCGTGATATTAGTAATAAACTTACCATTGATAACAGTATTCTATTCTTTTCCATCCTAGATCAGGAGGTCGGGGGGCCACATCAGAGGGCTCTGTGGGCCACATGTGGCCCCCGGGCCACTGGTTGGGCACCCCTGCTCTATGATGTGTTGTATTTTCCTGCCCACAGTGATCTACTTGTTGGTTTCCTTTTCCTGCCTGTGAGCTGTGTCTGTGTTCTACTTGCCATGGGCAGAGAGAAATTTTTTCTCTGTGTGATGATGTTCCAATAAAGAAGCCAGTTCCTGTCACTACACAACGTCTGATCTGAATTAACTCCGCTGCACCTATCAATCGTACTTTGCAACAGGTTATGGGCCCAGTGTCCGGATAAAGTCTTATGACCAGGTGCGGCCTAAGCAGAACAAAGCCTTCGAACGGAAGACAGCGTGGCTTTCCAGTGACATCTCCTATAGAGAAGTAATGTTTATATATAAAGGAGGGATAAAATGGCCGGAAACTCAGAGCTTAAACTCTCAGTGGCCAAGCTGAACAATGACAATTATCAGCTATGGAAGTTTAAAGTGGAAATGCTATTATCCAGAGATGACTTGTGGGAGGTTACCACTACAGAGAGGCCACAGGATAATAATCAGGACTGGGACAAGAAAAACAGACAAGCACGTGCCACAATAAGTTTACTAGTAGAAGATGATCAGCTCATTCATATACGCAATGAGGACACAGCGAAAGGCATGTGGGATGTACTAAAAAGACTGCATGAAAGATCCAGTTTAAACAACAAGCTGTTTATGCTGCGGAAACTTTACAAAATGAGACTTGGCAGAGAACAGGACATGCAGGAGCATATAAACGCAATGCTGGAAGTGATTGCGCAACTCAGATCAAGCGGGGAGAATATAACAGACAGTCACATTGCAGCCATGTTGCTATGCAGTTTGCCCGATACATACACTGCACTAATCAATGCACTGGAGACACGACCTGAGACAGATCTGACAGTAGCATTTGTAAAAACCAGGCTCATAGATGAGTATCAGAGAAAAAAGGAATTAATGCGTGACTCCACAGAATCTGACACCAGTACCGCTCTTAAAGCTACAGACGCAAAATTACACAGGAAAGAAACCAGAGTGTGTTTCAGATGCCACAAACAGGGACACATAAATAAAGACTGTACTATATGGAAAGCAGAGCAAATGAGACAATGTCCTTCTTATGCTAAACAAAAGGTCAAAACCACAATCAATGACCCAAGGGAAGGCAACTGGAATGCCACATTTAAAGTGACAGGCAACAATAAATGCCAAGACTGGTGCATCGATTCAGGGGCAACCAGTCACATGACAAGTGATAGATGTTTCTTCACAGAACTTGATCAGAACAACAAAGAAACTATTTACCTTGCAGATGGAAGCACAATACATGGAGAAGGATGTGGGCATGGAATCCTTGTATGCCCTGATGATGCAGGACACAATTTAACCATACCAGTGAAAGATGTGCTTTATGTTCCTAATCTAGAAGGAGGACTCTTATCTGTGAAGCGTCTAACAGTCAGAGGACTCACTGTGAAATTCCAAGGTGACAAGTGTTCCATTCTAAACGGCAAACAGACAATAGCAAGCGCCAAGCTGGATGATCATCTATATCACCTCGACACAGTGAAAGAAAAGGTGAGACTATGTACACACAAGCACAATGACTGATACATATATGGCACAGACGTCTAGGTCACAGACACCCAGAATGCATACTGGAACTACAGAGGAGGAATCTGACAAGGGATCTAATAGTATTCCCTTGTCCAAGCACTCCTAAATGTGAATGTTGCATTAAATCCAAAGCTACAAGAGCAACACTTCCCAAAGTCAGCCAGAAGAGAGCCTCAAGACCACTTGACTTAGTTCACAGTGATGTGTGCGGTCCCCTAAACCATGGGTCTTCAAACTACGGCCCTCCAGTTGTTCAGGAACTACAATTCCCATAATGCCTAGTCATGTCTGTGAATGTCAGTGTGTTACAATGCCTCATGGGATGTGTAGTTCTACAACATCTGGAGGGCCGTAGTTTGAGGATCCCTGCCCTAAACCCACCAACACCTGGAGGCAACAGGTACATAGTGACTTTCATACATGACTACTCAAGATATACAGTCACTTACCTGATGCAACACAAGAGTAAAGTTTTCGCCAAATTACAAGACTATATAACAAAGACAAGTAACAAGTTTAAGGCGGCGTACACACGACCGAGGTTCTCGCTGGAAACCAGCGAGAACCTCGCTGGAAGCCGCATTCCAGCGAGGACCTCGGCCGTGTGTACGCTCCTGGCTCGCCCCGCCCGTCGGGAATCCCGTCTAGCGAAAAGAGAGCACGCTCTCTTTTTGCTCTACGGCCCGCCTGGATGAATGGCTGGTTGCCATTCCCGACGGGCGGGTCGCCGATTTCGACGGCCGGCAGAGAACCTCGACGGGCGGAACGATGTGTTCTGCCCGTCGAGGTTCTCTGCCGTGTGTACACGGCCTCAGAGGAAGACTCTCACACTTCGGAGCGATAATGGAGGTGAATTCACAGGAGGTAAGATACAAGAGTACCTAAAAAGGCATGGAATAGAACATCAAAAGACAGTCCCGTATACACCAGAACAAAATGAAGTAGCTGAAAGAAAGAACAGAAGAAAAGAACAGACTGAAATGATCAGATGTATGCTGACAGACTCTTGACTACCACAAAATTACTGGGGTGAGGCAGCCATACCAGCTACATATTTGCAGAACAGACTTCTTTCCAGAACAGTGGAAAAAAAAGCATATGAACTATGGCACGATGAGAAGCCAAGTGTAAAACACCTAAGGCCGTGTACACACGATCAAATCTATCTGCTGGAAACGGTCGGCCCCCGACCGTCCCAGCAGACAGATTCAATCGTGTGTACGGGCGAGCCGACGGATTTGGCCAGCCGACAGATTTGAAATCATGCTTTCAAATCTGTCGGCTGGGAACCCGTCCGCCCGACATGTCTGCTGTCTTCTCGCACACGCGTCGAATGGTTTTGACGCATGCGCGGAAGTGTTTTACTTCCTGGTGCGGTGACGTGGCGGCATCAACGTCACCGCCACGTCACCGGCACGTCTGCTGGCGGGGATTTTGGTTTAATCGTGTGTACACGCGATCAAACCAAAACGGCCCGACCGATTTGAACAAATCTATTTGGTCATGTGTACGCGGCCTAAGAGTTTTTGGATGCAAAGCATTTATCTACATACCTGAAGAAAAACCCACCAAACTCCAAAAAAGAGCATTTGAAGGTGTCTTCGTTGGATACAGTGACAATGTCAACAGTTACAAAATCCTAAATCCCAAAACAGCCAAGGTTACCATTAGCAACAGCGTAACTTTTGTTGAAGATTTAAGAGACAATGTAATGACAACACTAGAAGCAAGAATAGAAGAGAAAACTGACATTGACCAGCCCATCTCTGTAACTTCCGAACAAACAGTTGAAGTAAGTATAGACTCAACCAGTACTGAAGAGCTGATACAAGAAGGCTCAGACACAAAAACAAGACGGTCAATAAGAGAAAACAAAGGTAAACCACCTATACGTCTCTCATACAAAGCAAGTACTGCCAGTATCAATGAACCTGTAAAATGGGAAGACATATCTCAACTTTCAGAACAGGAAGCAGCTAAATGGATACAGGCTGCTGAGGAAGAGATAAAATCAACGCATGACACTAAAACATGGACACTTACAGAACTACCACCCGGAAGGAAAGCCATAGGCTGTAAATGGACTTTCAAAGTGAAATACAATGCAGATGGCACAATTGAACGATACAAAGCAAGACTAGTAGCCAAAGGCTATTCTCAAAAATACGCAGAGGACTATGATGAGACGTTTGCACCAGTAGTCAAGCACACTACAATACGGACTTTGCTGACAGTAGCCGTCACCAGGAAAATGCAAGTGAAAAATTTTGATGTGAAAACCGCGTTTCTACATGGCGATTTAACAGAAGAAATCTACATGGAACAGCCGCCAGGATTCAAAGATGAACAAAGGTCAGACCTAGTATGCAAACATTGCAGGAGTATATATGGCCTAAAGCAAGGAGCCAGAGCGTGGAATATAAAAATAAATGAAGTGCTTACACATCAAAACTTTCAAAGGAGCAAAGCAGACCCCTGCTTATACACAAAGAGATTGGCAAACAGATGGGTCTATATGCTCATTTATGTGGATGATATCCTGATTTGCTTTGAGCAAGAAGGTATGAAGCAGAAATATTGGAAAAACAAAATCAGTACTTTGACACCAAAGACCTCGGCAACATAAAGAATTACCTCGGCATCCAGATCGAGAGAGAGGAAGATGGCAGCTTTCTTCTGAATCAAAGACACAAAATACAAGAAATAATTGAAACTTTTGGAATGGAAGACGCCAAACCAGTGAAATCTCCCATGGAAACCAACTACCTAAAGGAGATGCATTGTCAAGATAACCCATTACCTACTAATACTCAATACAGGAAACAATAGGGAAATTGCTGTACCTTACCACTGCTACAAGACCAGACATTGCAGCAACAGTTGGAATCCTATGCAGAAAGGTTTCAATGCCAAATCAAAAGGACTGGAATGCTGAAAAACGAATCATTCACTATCTTAAAGGGACTTTGCACTACAAGCTCAAGTTACCAGCAAGCGATGAAAGCACCTTAACAGGATATGTGGATGCTGACTGGGCAGGAGACACCAGTGACAGAAAATCTACCAGTGGCCACTTATTTTTCCTGTCAGGAGGCGCCATCAGTTGGACTAGTAAAAAGCAACTCTCTGTTTCACTGTCGTCTACCAAAGCAGAATACATTGCTGCAGCGCAGGCAAGCAAAAAAGTTACAGTAGATGGCTGAGACAGCTATTAACAGATTTGGGTCAACCACAGTTCGGACCAACAGAAATCTATGAGGACAATCAAGGATGCATTATATTTGCACATACGAAAGGAGTTAATTCAAGAACCAAGCACATTGATGTGCAGTTTCACTTCTTAGGGATCTTCAAGAGCAAGGTCTTCTTGAATTAATATATTGCCCGACCGAGGATATGACAGCAGATATCCTTACAAAGCCTCTGACCGCTGAAAGACATTCAAGGCTCACAAAGAAGATAGGTTTAACAGACTAAGCCTTAGTTGCTGAGAAGGGGTGTTACAGAAGGGAGATACAACAAAACTTCAGCTTAGCCTATCCTATGGAATGCAGTTTAGAAAAAGGACACAAGATGTCGCTAATGCTCAATGATATGCTATGCTATGTATACTCTATGATGTGTTGTATTTTCCTGCCCACAGTGATCTACTTGTTGGTTCATTTTTCCTGCCTGTGAGCTGTGTGTGTGTTCTACTTACCATGTGCAGAGAGACATTTTTTCTCTGTGTGATGATGTTCCAATAAAGAAGCCAATTCCTGTTACTACACAACCTCTGATCTAAATTGACTCCGCTGCAACTATCAATTGTATTTTGCAACAAAAACCTCTAAGGCCGCGTACACACGATGACCCTGAAATGTCCCTTACCAACATCCTTTTGGTCTAAAAATCCCAATATTATAGCTGCCCCGCCTCTCCAGTACCTTCTCAGTGTGTGTGTATGTATACTGTGTGTGTCTGTATATTGTGTGTGTATACTGTGTGTGTACACAGTACTGTGTGGCCTCATTATCTCCTATTGCCTGGGGGCTCCATAATCTCCTATTGCCCGGGGGCCTCATAATCTCCTATTGCCCGGGGGGCCCCATGAGTTGTCAGTCCTCCCCTGGGGAGAATTTTTTTTTATATAGCTATTTAGTTTATTGCTGTACAGCACATGTGCAAGATGGAGCACATGATGTCATATGCTTCCACTTGTGCATGTGCAGTATCAGGATACTGCGAGATCTTGCAGCTAAAGGATCTCCCTGAAGGCACTAGTGATATCACCCTCACTATTGGCATTACTGTGGCTGGAGCTACATCACTAGCACCTTCAGGTGAACCAGGAAACAGCTACAAAAAAGGTAAGAACTTAATTTTTCATTAGTGTTAGACGACTTTATGCCAGCATGCAGTGATGCATGCTGAAGTGAAATTTAGTAAAAGGGGGAAAAAATCAGTTTTTAAGAGTAGTCTTTATGTTCTTAATTTGTTTATCTTGCGCATATCAGGCTTTCTTGCTGCTTCTGACTCAGCCATACTTATCATGCTTATGCTCAGTACACAGGATGAGATCATCGGACAAATGATTGTCCAGTTTTTTTCTTTTTTCATGCTAGTCTCCAGATCGAAAATTAAGAGATTACTAACGTACGAAAATTCTTGTACAGCAGAATAAAAATCAAGAAGTGATGTAATGTGTTGAAGTGTATTTGTATTGTATTTTGGGACGAAAACTGTACTGATTAAACAAAAATCATAAGATCTGGCACACCTCTCACTGCAGTGTCATAGAATGGGCATGTGTCTAAAAGACAAATGCTCCCTTCCAGCCCAGCCCTCTTAAGTAGAAGGAAAAATCATGGGTTTATGGATATAACATTTACCCATAATCCCATGTTTTTCTCACACAGTTAAGAGGAAGAATGAGAATCTGCTGCCTGCTGAAAAGTTACTGTTTTAATCAAGCTAAATCATATATTTATATGTTGTATCATAATAATTTATTATATATCTATTTACTGTGAAATTACTGGTTGGAAGTTATAACTTCAAACTTCAATAATTTGTCCATTAACCACTCAAGGACCCCTTCACTGCTGGGCACATCCACATACCTGTACTTGGCCCTGTAAGTCCAGCCGTGGGGTCGCCGGCACGTGAACGCGACCCGGTCCGAAACTCCATGATGGCGGCCACGGGACCCGTGGACCCAATCGCCGCGGTGTCCCACGATCGGTCCTCCGGAGCTGAAGGACGGAGAGAGGTGTGTGTAAACACACCTTCCCTGTTCTTTGTTGTGGCAGTGTCATTGATCGTGTGTTCCCTGTTATAGGGAAACACGATCAATGACATCACACGTCCAGCCCCGCCCCCCTACAGTTAGAAACACATATGAGGTCACACTTAACCCCTTCAGCGCCCCCTAGTGGTTATGTTACGTACCTGGTTACCAGAGTCTGATGCAGGGTAGCCTCTCTTACGGCTCTGGTTCACGAGCCACTGAAGTGGCACAGAGGGGTAGGAGTGCCGAGGTGGTGATGAGTAGATGCAGGTGGACGAATACCTCTGATGAGAAGATGCTGAGACGCTGAAGCGGAGGATGGGTCAGCGACCTGCACGGAAGCTGCGACTACAGCGGCACAAGCTGGAAGGTAGTCTGGTGTACTGGAACAGCAGGGTCGGACAAGCCGGGTCATAACAGGCAAGCAGGAAACATACAGGCAGATGGCTGAAGAGTAGTCGGTTTAACAGGCCGGTGGATCTGGCAACAGAAAAGTCAAGCAGGCGAATGGTCAAACAGGAGCCGGGTCAGGGTTGGAGAGATACGGATGGTCAAACGAGCCAGGTTCAGAGTTCAATCAGGATTTCAGACAGGTGCTCAAACAAACAGGTCTCAGGTATTGATCCAGTCACAACTGCAGATCAGGCAGCAATGTGCTGCAAACAGCAACTGGTTTTTAAAGTGTCCTTTGGCGCCACGCTGGTTCACGTGCACTCACACGCGCCGTTGGAGCGCGTGCACAAGCGCAGGACGCACGGCGGCGATCTGCAAACATGGAGGAGAAAGACTGCATGGAGGAGGTGAGTCCCTGACAGGTTAACTCCGAAACTGCAATTGTAATTTTCACAGTAAACAATGCATTTTTATAGCATTTTTTGCTGTGAAAATGACAATGGTCCCAAAAATGTGTCAAAATTGTCCGATGTGTCATGAAAAAAATCGCTGATCGCCGCTATTAGTAGTAAAAAGAAAAATATTAATAAAAATGCAATAAAACTATCTCCTATTTCGTAAACGCTATAAATTTTGCGCAAACCAATCGATAAACGCTTATCAAATACCACCAAAAGAAAGCTCTATTTGTGGGAAAAAAGGACGCCAATTTTGTTTGGGAGCCAAATTATTACCGCCCAATTATCAGTTAAAGCGACGCAGTGCCGAATCGCAAAAACTGGCCAGCTCCTTTACCTGCATAAGTGGTTAAGTAATCCTGCTTGAGTACAGCTTTTGAAAATATAGTAAATTACCTTAAAAACAATATATAAAAATGATTTGTATATTACATACTTGTTTAACCACTTGCCACCCAGGCCAATACTGACACTTCTTTCCTACATGTAAAAATCATAATATTTTTGCTACAAAATTACTCAGAACCCCACACCAGGGCTTTTTTTCAGGGGAAACTTGGGGCAACTCAGTTCCACCACCTCTGGCTCAGATCCTTTGGTGCCTGCTCACCACAATCACTTGTAAACACAGAAGTCCGGTTTCTGTGTTTACAAGTCACAGCTCTGTACTCTGTGTGTAACCCCTCTGAACTATGCACTCTGTATGTAATGTAATCCTGGTATTTAATGCCCCTTTAAGACCCTTCTACTGTTTGTGAAATCTGAACGGGTCGTGGTTGAGTTCCTGCACCTATTTTCTGAGAAAAAAAGCTCTGCCCCAAACATATATAATTTTTAGTGTTAGGTGGTCGTGGCAACTATTTATGTTACTCTGTATTTGCTCAGCAATTTTTCAAACAGAAACTGTTTTATGAATTAAAAAAAACAGTAAAGTTGATGTTACGCCAAGTTAATAGATACCTGATGCCGCGTACACACGATCTGAATTTTTCGACAGGAAAAGTTCGATGTGAGCTTTTGATCGGAAATTCCGATCGTGTGTAGGCCCCATCTGACTTTTTCTGTCGAAATTTCCAACAGCAAAAATTTGAGAGCTGGTTCTCAATTTTTCCGACGGGAAAAGTTCTTGTTGGAAATTACGATTGTCTGTATGCAATTCCGACGCACAAAAAAACACACATGCTCAGAATCAATTTGATGCATGCTCGGAATCATTGAACTTCATTTTTTCTCGGTTCCTTGTAATGTTGTATGTCACCGCATTCCTGGCCATCAAAAATTTGTGTGACCGTGTGTATGCAACACGAGTTTGAGCCAAAATTCAGTTGGAAAAAAAATCCTCGGTTTTCTTGTCGGAATTTCGGATTGTGTGTACATGGCATAACCCATCACACTTTAAAATTACAGAGGAGGTCTAGTGCTGGAATTATTGCTCTCACTCTAACGATCACGGCGTATGTAACCTGTGTGTATCTGGCTCTGATACTATCTAGTGCCTCACCAGCCACTCACTGCACGTCCCTGATAAACACTACATAGTGCTCTCCATTTAAAACCACCTTTAATAAAATGTTCACTCAGATTCTATTGTGCACTGATTATCAGTGCACCAAAGGGATTTTACAATGTACAGTGTGTCATCTGCAGCCGGTATGATACATACATCATTTGGCTACTTCCTGATTTGTGTTGTGCATGATGACGTTACCCAGAATTTGCTTGCAACAGTCTAATGCCATCCTCCCAGAATTCTCCTCTCAGGTACACTTACAGCTAGGCAGAGTCACATGGCATCTTTCAATGATAAATAGCATAGTTTTTATTTGTACTGCTTTGATATTTAACATTGTACGAATGTATTCATGTAGACTATACATGTAAAGTTATTGATATGTCCACTTAATGTGGATCTCCACCCTAAAGTGAAGTTCCGCTGATCGGAACCCTCCCCCCTCCGGTGTCACATTTGACACCTTTCAGGGGGGTGCAAACACCTGTCTAAAGACCCACTTCCGACTCGCGCATGCGCCGTAGGGAACCGGGCAGTGAAGCCGGAGCGCTTCACTTCCTGGTTTCCTCACCGTGGATGGAGGGGGGAGCAGCAGAGAGACGAGCGAATGCTCGTCCTCTGCTGCGGACGCCGCTGGACTCCAGGACAGGTAAGTGTCCTAATATTAAAAGTCAGCAGCTGCAGTATTTGTAGCTGCTGGCTTTTAATATATTTTTTTAATGGGTCATCCACTTTAAAAACAATTTAGTCTCTAGCTAAAAAGCTAGCAGTGTGTGGATGAGAAGCTACTCTGGTATGTAGTTATAACTGTGGTATGTAAGTATATTTTCTTTCATGCTGGAATAAATGTATTTTATCATCTCCTGTGATTTTCCATAAATGCAATGCCAGGTCAGTTTTAACATTTTAAAGGGGGCATGCAAGTTTATTGTGTTGTCCCTCGCTAACTATTGCAAAAAAAAGTCTGTCTTGGCAGCAAACACTTCAGGTCATCATGTACAATATGAGCCAAAAACTATAAATTTGATTTCTATGGTCAGCTTTTTTTCAGGGAAGTTCACATATTTCACATGACCTGTATTTCCATTTATCCAAACATTTGATTAATGGATAATAATTCAAAATGCTTTAAACATTTTACTGTTTAATTTATGAAAAATATATGTGATAACAAAGTTACACATATTCACTTATTTTAGATTTAACTTTTGTACCTTTTTTTTTTTTTTGCCTGTATATTTCAAACCAACATTTTATGATTCCCATTATCTAACCAGTATGCAATCCCTTCCCAAAACGAAAGCTATCTATATACCAACACCTATTTAAAAAAAAAAGAGTATATTTAATTCAAGAAACGCTTACCTTAGTTTTTTATCCCTTAAAACTGAAAAATACCCATTGATCTGACAGAAATCGAATCTGCTCTTAACTTTTTTTTGTTATGGCTAACAAGCCTTTCCTGCTCTGAAATGTAAACCTGCATTGTATCCCAGGGCTACATAAATCAACCTATCACCACCTCTCTCTGTCCCTTTCCACATGCATGCATTGATTTCTTTCCAGCAAAACAATGCTGCTGCTTTCACTCTCAAGAGTCTGATCACACACTCTGCATAGGCAAAGGACTCTTTGGAGATGTAGTTCTGGGGTGTGTACTTACTTCAGTAATAAGCAGCTCCTCCAATAGGAAATTTACAAGCCTGGTAATAATGATGACACAGGTAATAATAAAATCTGCTTCTACCTACAGGAACAAGGTAAAATGTTTTTTTTTATATATATATAAAATTAACCACTTTAGGACCGGACCAATATGCTGCCAAATGACCCAAGGGGTTTTTGAGATTCGGCACTGCGTCGCTTTAACAGACAATTGCGCGGTCGTGCGACGTGGCTCCCAAACAAAATTTGCGTCCTTTACTTCCCACAAATAGAGCTTTCTTTTGGTGGTATTTGATCGCCTCTGCGATTTTAATTTTTTGCGACATTTTTGAAAAAAAAACAATATTTTTTACTTTTTGTTATAAGAAAAATCAAATAAGCTTAATTTTAGTCAATCATTTAGGCCAAAATGTATTTAGCCACATGTCTTTAATAAAAAAAAATCGCAATATAAAAAAAATTAGCTACCTAGCGGGAACAGCGACACTAATACAGTGATCAGAGAAATGATCGCTTAGTGACGCTGGCAATAGGGAGTGAAAGGGTTAACTAGGGTGGTGATCAAGCGGTTAAAACTTTATTAGGGGGGGGGTACGGGGGCTACCCAGGACCTAACACTAACTGACTGTCACACTGCCTGTCACACTGACACTAAATACAGTAATCATACATGTATGATTACTGCATTCAGTGACACTGTGACAGGGGGGAGGGGGGGAGATCGGGGGAGTTAAATGTGCCTATATGTAGTGTGTGTCAGTGTAGTGTTAGTGCAGACTTACTTGTGTTGTGATCTCTTCTCAGCGGTGGTTGAAAAAAATGCAGAGGGAGAGATCACATCGCTTCCTCCTTCCTGTGTTTACACAGGAGGAGGAAGTGACAGGGCGGGGGGGCGCGCGCATTGGCTGAGAGCGATCCGGAGGGGGCGGACAAAAACGAATAGCCGCCCCCTCATCCCGGATCGCTCGTACAGCCGCGTGGACCGCCGCATGTACCGGGGGGGGGGGTCCCGATCGGGACCCCCAACCCACCTCAAGGCACCAACGTATATATACGTTGATGTGCCTGTCGATGCCATTGTGCCGACGTAAATGTACATGCGGCGGTCCTTAAGTGGTTAATAAAGGCTAAACATTGTCCTGCCACACCATAAGCCGACTATCTACCCTTGATAGCTCTCTATTGACCCCAAAACATGCAATGATAAAGTTGCTTTTACTTGTTATACTTTATATTATGTACAATACTACTGACCTTCTATTATTGATTACATTGTCTGTTGTCATTGTCATTATATTTATGCAACCATTCATTATTATTACAATAAAAGTTTGTAAACAAAAAGATAAAGTTGCTTTTATAAATGCTAGTAGAAACCAATTTTTACCAGTACAATAACATTAACAGCGAATGCTCGTCCCTGCTGCGCTGACGCCGCTGGACTCCAGGACAGGTAAGTGTCCTAATATTAAAAGTCAGCAGCCTGCAGTATTTGTAGCTGCTGGCTTTTAATATATTTTTTTAATGGGCCATCCACTTTAAAAAAATTTAGTCCCAACCCACCTCAAGGCACCAACGTATATATACGTTGATGTGCCTGTCGATGCCATTGTGCGACGTAAATGTACATGCGGCGGTCCTTAAGTGGTTAATAAAGGCTAAACATTGTCCTGCCACACCATAAGCCGACTATCTACCCTTGATAGCTCTCTATTGACCCAAAACATGCAATGATAAAGTTGCTTTTACTTGTTATACTTTATATTATGTACAATACTACTGACCTTCTATTATTGTCATTATATTTATGCAACCATTCATTATTATTACAATAAAAGTTTGTAAACAAAAAGATAAAGTTGCTTTTATAAATGCTAGTAGAAACCAATTTTTACCAGTACAATAACATTAACAAAAGAGAAACACTATCTTCCTAACCCTGTTATTAGTGCTTAGACCATAGGTGTGCACCCCAAAGCCCAAACACACACTACCAATCACTCACGATGTTCATTCAGAAAGGTAAGGGGCCGGCAAATTACATATTTACTGGCCCCTTCCCCACTCTTAGAACATCACAGGAGCAAGAGCAGATAGGAGGGAAGCTGGCAGCACTGTGGGGGGAGATGGGAGCCAGGGCAGTAGGGGGAATCTGTGCTGCACATGGTGATTAGGGTGTGCCTGGGCACACCTGGCACACCCTAATCATAGACACACCCCCTTAGTGCCATAGGCTCTAATAGGCTTCAAAATAGGGTGGGCTCAGAGCGCAGAGCATTGCACCATGAGCCCACCCAGGTGTTACAACAGGGAATGACTATTCGCTGTTGTAACACTGAACCTTAACCTGGCCAATCATAAGCATGTCTGAGACCCGCTTTCTGATTGGCCAAAAAGAAAAGAGTCCCAATTGGCTGCCAAGGAGGCGGGAGTAAACGGAAGTCGGTGATGCTCGTGGAGAGCAGGGGAAGGGAGAGCCATCGCTGCCACCACAGAGGAGCAAGGGAAGCTACCGGTGAAGTATGGGGTGCACCTGACCAAAACCAATACCACCCCCAAAAACAAATTACCACCGGCCGCCACTGGAGCCACCATTATTGGCTCTGTTTGGAACATGTGTACTCCTTGGGCGAAGCCTCACCTGGTTGCCGACTTTATCTACACATAGGGGGTTATTTAAGAACGGCAAATCCACTTTGCACTGCAAGTGCACTTGGAAGTGCAGTCACTGTAAATCCGAGGGGTAGATCTGAAATGAGGGGAAGCTCTGCTGATTTTATCATCCAGTCATGTGCAAGCTAAAATGCTGTTTTTTACTTTCCTTGCATGTACCCCTCGGATCTACAGCGACTGCACTTCCAAGTGGCTGCAGGCAATTGGCCGTAGTCGCTGATTAGTATATTCTGACAGCCCCACTGTCAGAATACAATGCCACACCCTTGCTTGTGTGGATGGGAAAATGTATTTGTCTTTTTTTCAATCAAATAATAAAAATAAAAAAACTCTATGGGCAGCCTTAGAGTGGTTAAGGATGACTTGTTTATAAGCTATTTTACTGCTTGTTAAGAATAAGTAAATGGTTTAATGTCCATAGCTTAGACATTGTTCAACCACTCCTGAATGATTTAACTTGACAGCTAGAAACCGGCTTCTAAAAACGGGCGTTTAGCTGCATTTACATGCCACGTTTAGCTGCGTTTGCGTCTAGAAGCATTTGTAAAAAAAATAACATATTTTTTTTGTTAAAATTAAAAAACTTCTGTAAACAGAACGCTGCTAAACGCGATGTTTAGCAGTGTTGTCATTTCAAATGCCTCTCAACATCCGTCTAAATCCATTTGTTTGCGTTCCAAAAAAAGCCTCTAAATTCAACTGCCTAGAAACGACTATAAACGACCCTGTGTACATGTACTGATAAGATAACATTGAGCCCTGGTTCACACTGGGCTGCGGGAGTGAAATCGCGCGATTTCAGCTGAACTCGCGCGATTTCACTCCCTCTGGCAGTTCCGATTTCGGCGCGATTTAGGAGACATTTGTGCAGGGTTCTGCACAGATGTCAATGTAAATCGCGTCCTGAAATCGCAAAAAGTAGTACAGGAACTATTTTTTGAAATCGGTGCAGCGCCGCAGATGCGGAGTCGCACCGATTAGGACGGTGTCATTGCCGGCAATTGCCGCCGATTTGAGATGCGATTTCACATGTGAAATCGCATCTCAAATCGAACTAAATCGTACCCAGTGTGAACCTGGGCTGAGGAGAGTTCAGGGGCAGCTGAAATAAATGCCCAACTGCTCCTAAACGTACGTTTACCAGCAGCAATGTACATGAGGCCTTAGGCTAGTTGGAATCAAGCGCTACATTTTGGTATTTGCGGATGATAGTAAATAATGCCAGGAAATACGTTTGGCAAAGAATATAGATACAGGGTTGGGCAGCTACATGGCCGACGAGGTTCAATATTGAGTAAAATTAAACACTTGAATTTGAAAAAATACCCCAAAATCGTAGGCAATAGCATGCAATTCCTAAGATGCAGCTAACAAATCTTGCAAAATACTGTCATGCTTTAAAAGGGCATACCTTTAGCCCTGGTTCACACTGGGCTGCGGGAGTGAAATCGCGCAATTTCAGCTGAACTCGCGCGATTTCACTCCCTCTGGCAGTCCCGATTTCAGTGCGATTTAGGAGACATCTGTGCAGGGTTCTGCACAGATGTCAATGTAAATCGCGTCCTGAAATCGCAAAAAGTAGTACAGGAACTACTTTTTGAAATCAGTGCAGCGCCGCAGATGCCGCGTCGCACCGATTAGGACGGTGTCATTGCCGGCAATTGCCGCCGATTTGAGATGCAATTTCACATGTGAAATCGCATCTCAAATCGAACTAAATCGTACCCAGTGTGAACCTGGGCTTAAGAGACAAATCAATAATTCTACCCCTTTACAAAAGCCAGGTTGGGCCTCTTCTAAAATATGCAGTTTAGTTTTGCTCACCAATCCTAAGAAATTAGGTTGTTGAATTAGAAAGAGATTGTCAGGGACTACACCTCAACCTGGAACCTCTGCTGTGTCTGGCAGTAACTCTTCTCACTGACTCACCTGAGATGCTGGACAATTTCCTGGACAATTCTTTGAATGATCCTGCCTTTGAACCTTTTTCTCTTGTACTTTGAACCCTTTCCTCCTCCCATGAACTTCCTGATTTAAGACCCCCCTCAGTATAGACACCCCCTCTGCCTTCCCATAGTGCCCCCCCCCCACATATGTCCATATACATTACATATAATACAGTGTACAGACCTCAGAGCACAGACGGATACACACAGCGGTGTGTGTGTCCCTCGGCTCCTTCTCTTTGGATGTAAACAGAGAGGGAATGGGGGGGTTTTGGTCCGCTCCGCTGAGGGACACAGCTGCAAGATCAGAGAAGAGCAGGGCAGCGGGCAGTATTAGCAGTGCCACTACCCACGTGTGTCACCCCCTGGCCAGCTTCATCCGGGTGTGGCCTGCACCCCCCGCCCCCCCTAGCAACATCACTGGCCATCAGTATCTTTCCACACCACCACTTGTT
>CM056050.1:276777451-277004951 GCA_029574335.1 Rana kukunoris | reverse complement strand
CACCATGTTAAAAGGATGGTAATATGGGTGGCATTATAAAGAGGGTTATTAGGCTAGACAGCTGCACTCCAGTAGCCACCTTTATTATACAAAAATTCTTTAACAATACAGCAATAACAGTGAAAGTAGGGTGAGAAACTAATGTGTTTCGTGCTGAACTAGTGCTTACTCATAATGTAATGTGTTACAGATGCATTATGACTAAGCACTAGTTCAGCATTAAATGCATCAACAGTTTTTTCCCCCTACTTTCACTGTGATTGCTGTAAGGTGGCTACTGGAGTGCAGCTGTCCAGAGTGTCTATTTTCTTATGAACTGAGCCCATGCCTATTGAATGTGAGTTGCAGACTGGTGTGGACCACCCAGGAGTGTTGTTCGTCTTTTTGTCATTAGACTAGGTTCAGACTATCCAATGCTCTTAAAAATGATTCATAGTGGATTGCTTTTTAGAGTGCAGCTAAGCAGCTGCTGTCAGGTGATCCTGTCCCCTCCGGAATACTTTTTTTTTTTTCCAAATATAAATTTTTATTTATTTTCTTACAAAATATACAAGACATACATACATGCATACAAAAAATTACAATACAGTATTGTCCATCAGAAGGGGCAATGGAAGAAACACGTGCATTCTTATCCCGGAACGGACCAGGTATTCGCAAGTGTACAAAGCATAACATGAGACAGTATCGGCCCTATATCACTAGGCTACCCAAATAACCTTCTCCCCCTATGCTGGCCTGTGCTATAAAAACCATCGGGCAGTTTGCGCTACTATCTTGTGACTGTCTAAAATTCAATTGCCCAGTCCAGGTCTCACCTGTCATTTGCTAGAAAGAAAAAGAGAGCGCTAGCAGGGGAGCAGCGGGGATAGAGTAAGCAGAGGCTGGGGGGGAGGGAGGGTAGGGTAAGATAAATAAGAATAGAATGAAGAAGAAAAATGAAAAGCAAGAGGGGAGGGAGAGGCCGGGAGGGGGGGAAGAAGGGGCGACCCAGGGGTTGAGAGTAGGCCTCCCACCGTCGCAGACAACGGGGCCATGTCTCCTGATTAAATTAGGAAGCAAGCATTTCCGACCCTTCATCTGAGAAAATATACATATTCCAGAGCCTCCACGCCTGAGAATGCGGAATACTTATTTTTATTTTTCAAAGTGGCATTGTATAATGGTGCTAATGCACCACAACCACAAGCCAAGTGTTTGACTTGCAGTTGTGGCATGGCCCCTTTGACTTAAATAACCAAGTTTGAAAGTCAGCTCAATGTGCCGCATCAAATTTTCCATTGTTGTCATGCAAAGCATCGCAGCCATAGCATGTGAAGAAGCCTCCCTCAGCTGTACTTTAGACTTTAGATGGGTAGTCAAGGGGCAGTAAAACTCTGCAAGCGTTGACCCTTTAATGACCAGTATATGACCATAAATTTTGTGCTTTATGCACTCCTGATGCCTGCACTCCATACATTACATATTCCTGACCCTAGAACTTTGTACACTACGCAATCCTGACCTCTGAACTTTGTGATAGTAAAGCCTTGTTTTTTTTCTTAAATGTTAAAGTTTTTCTTACCTGCTCTGTGCAAGGGTTTTGCACAGAGCAGCCTCAATCCTCTTCTCGGTTCCCCCACCTGCACTCTTAGCTCCACCCCCGCCAAATGCCCTGGCTTGCTATGGGAACACTCCTGCAAGCTTGCTCCCGAGCCCTGCTCTGAGTGTCCTAAGATAGACAAGCTTCCTCGTCACTGGCTCTAAATTGACAGCAGCAGGAGCCGATGACTTGCTGCTGTGTCTCAGTCAGTGAGGAGCAAGAGACTCGGGAGAGCCATAGCTTCTGTGCACATCATTGGATCAACAGGCTCAGGTATTTAATGGGGGGGGGGGGTTGGTGTTGCTGCACGGAAAGCTGCATGCAGTAAGGTAAAAAACCTTCTGCCTTTACAACCACTTTAAGCTTTAAGCCCCTCCCACTGTTAATAGAATTTTGCCACATCAACAAGCTTCCTCATAATTCTCCCCTGGGTGCCCAAGAGGGGGCCTTGCCACCCACTCTTTACACCGCTCTATACATTTTTAATGGCAGCCCTGCTGATAGGACAGTGGAGAGGGGAACTCTCATTCACTGCATCAGCAGGCTGATTTGGCTCTACCCACTGGCAGGCAAAAGATGCCGGGGCAGTTTGAGAAAGTAGAAGTTACTGATGGGACCCCCATCCAGTAGCACACAGGGAGCACCAGCAGGAACTGGGATGCAATTGGCCTGCAGTACAGGAGACGTTGTATGGGAAGAGAGGACTGCAGCAGAGAGTGCCCTGTATGAGGAGTGTGAAGGGCAACTGTGCAGGGAAAACAACCTGAATACAGTAGCATAGCCTGGGGACAATCAGGGGCACAGCGGCTGTTTGTACATGGTTTGGACACCCCCGATTAGTCAGCAGCCTGAACATCAGCCCTAAATTTAAAGAAGTCCCCTCGGTAAAAAGCCTGACAGATGGACCTCTTTAGTAACCAGACATTGAAGACCAACTCCATGTTTACAATTTGCATCACTAACATATGTGCCTGCTGGGGGCGCTGTATATACTGTTTATACACCCATAATTTGTTATTGTCCTCTAGGTACCCAAGTTTTAAAAAATTACGACCCTAATGCAACCAGCAGGACTCATGGAAGGCAATTATGGGATTATATATAGTATAAGATTGGTCTGTGTTTAAAAAAAAAAAAACACTTGTTAAACTTAGGGTTTGATACCTTTCCATAAAAGTGTATGACATGTTTTTAGTGCAGAAGACAGGACTGTCACTAGCAGAACTAATTATCTTTGAGTGCGCTATTAAAAAGGTGGTGACATGGGTAGTATATTTTCTGTACCATAACCAGATTTTCCATTTACTACCATAAATAGACATAGTACAACAACGCCTTTTGCTCTGGGACTATAGAAGATAAGTCATACCTCTATCACCTAACATTGAAAGTCAACTGGGATTAAACCAATGACTTTAAGCAGGACTGTTCTTTAAAATGAGATAAATATAAATGCCATTCTAATAACTTGGAAAGGGTGAAGGACTTTGTCCGCCATGTAAGATGACAGTTACACTGTCTATTGTTCATATCTGGCCTTGCAGTTGGAATATGAAACAGTTCATAAAATTAAAATGGAATGGTGCCAAAGCATATGACTGAATATAATGAAGTCGATTCACAATTATTATTTTTTCTACCATTCAGCAAAGCAAAAAGAATCAGCTTGATCCTATTTGTGTCTGTTAAAGCGGGCGCAGCAACAGGTTTTGTTTTTTCATGTTAAATGTAGGGGTGATACTGTAATTATTGTGTAGTGTAACAATTATGGATATTTAAAACTGTCGGAGATACAACAAAACTTCAGCTCAGCCTATCGTATGGAATGAAGTTTAGAAAAAGGACACAAGATTTCGCTAATGCTCAATGATATGCTATGCTATGTATACTCTATGACAGGGGTGCCCAACCTTTTGAAGAGCGAGGGCCACATAAGCGACTTGGTAACCGAGTTGATCGTGTGGATGGCAGCCAACTCTACTCTATAGAGCCCACTCTATATACACACGATCGGAACACATCGGAATACACATGAGCGGAGAAGCATGCATTGTATTCAGCAAGCTATTGCTCACCAAGATACGCCAGCCTGGTGTATTTTCGAAGGCGCAGGCCAGCGTAAGTGGAAGTAGGAGTGACCCCATGCAAATGATTTATCTGAGCATGGTGCAGTGTTTTACGCCCAGAGCATCACGAAAGAGCATGCGCCGTGACGTAGTCGTGACGTGGACGCCTGAAATTGCACCCTTATGCGCATGCTCACAACTACGCCGGCACAACTGCCTAAGCTATGCCGGATCACTACGTACGCCGTGAATGTAACGTACGCCCAATACGCTGGCCTGTGTTCTCTGGGGCAGACCTTTGCATGTCTATTGCTGGGTTGCGCCTCATCTATGGGGAATATGGCGCGTAGCCTGCATCGGGCGCCGGTACGTTCGTAAATCGCCGTATTTCCTCATTTGCATATTTGAATGCCTAATCAATGGGAGAAGCAACATGCGTCCAAACCATATTTGCGCCCACACTACGCCGGCAAAAGCAAGATAAATCAGGGTAGGATGGCCTGTTTTTAGACGTATGTTGTTTTGTGACTCTGGCGCACACATACGCCAGGCGCACATTTGCACTACGTCGGCGTAAAGTGATTTACGTCGGCGTAAGTGCTTTGTGAATCCGGGCCCGTGATATTAGTAATAAACTTACCATTGATAACAGTATTCTATTCTTTTCCATCCTAGATCAGGAGGTCGGGGGGCCACATCAGAGGGCTCTGTGGGCCACATGTGGCCCCCGGGCCACTGGTTGGGCACCCCTGCTCTATGATGTGTTGTATTTTCCTGCCCACAGTGATCTACTTGTTGGTTTCCTTTTCCTGCCTGTGAGCTGTGTCTGTGTTCTACTTGCCATGGGCAGAGAGAAATTTTTTCTCTGTGTGATGATGTTCCAATAAAGAAGCCAGTTCCTGTCACTACACAACGTCTGATCTGAATTAACTCCGCTGCACCTATCAATCGTACTTTGCAACAGGTTATGGGCCCAGTGTCCGGATAAAGTCTTATGACCAGGTGCGGCCTAAGCAGAACAAAGCCTTCGAACGGAAGACAGCGTGGCTTTCCAGTGACATCTCCTATAGAGAAGTAATGTTTATATATAAAGGAGGGATAAAATGGCCGGAAACTCAGAGCTTAAACTCTCAGTGGCCAAGCTGAACAATGACAATTATCAGCTATGGAAGTTTAAAGTGGAAATGCTATTATCCAGAGATGACTTGTGGGAGGTTACCACTACAGAGAGGCCACAGGATAATAATCAGGACTGGGACAAGAAAAACAGACAAGCACGTGCCACAATAAGTTTACTAGTAGAAGATGATCAGCTCATTCATATACGCAATGAGGACACAGCGAAAGGCATGTGGGATGTACTAAAAAGACTGCATGAAAGATCCAGTTTAAACAACAAGCTGTTTATGCTGCGGAAACTTTACAAAATGAGACTTGGCAGAGAACAGGACATGCAGGAGCATATAAACGCAATGCTGGAAGTGATTGCGCAACTCAGATCAAGCGGGGAGAATATAACAGACAGTCACATTGCAGCCATGTTGCTATGCAGTTTGCCCGATACATACACTGCACTAATCAATGCACTGGAGACACGACCTGAGACAGATCTGACAGTAGCATTTGTAAAAACCAGGCTCATAGATGAGTATCAGAGAAAAAAGGAATTAATGCGTGACTCCACAGAATCTGACACCAGTACCGCTCTTAAAGCTACAGACGCAAAATTACACAGGAAAGAAACCAGAGTGTGTTTCAGATGCCACAAACAGGGACACATAAATAAAGACTGTACTATATGGAAAGCAGAGCAAATGAGACAATGTCCTTCTTATGCTAAACAAAAGGTCAAAACCACAATCAATGACCCAAGGGAAGGCAACTGGAATGCCACATTTAAAGTGACAGGCAACAATAAATGCCAAGACTGGTGCATCGATTCAGGGGCAACCAGTCACATGACAAGTGATAGATGTTTCTTCACAGAACTTGATCAGAACAACAAAGAAACTATTTACCTTGCAGATGGAAGCACAATACATGGAGAAGGATGTGGGCATGGAATCCTTGTATGCCCTGATGATGCAGGACACAATTTAACCATACCAGTGAAAGATGTGCTTTATGTTCCTAATCTAGAAGGAGGACTCTTATCTGTGAAGCGTCTAACAGTCAGAGGACTCACTGTGAAATTCCAAGGTGACAAGTGTTCCATTCTAAACGGCAAACAGACAATAGCAAGCGCCAAGCTGGATGATCATCTATATCACCTCGACACAGTGAAAGAAAAGGTGAGACTATGTACACACAAGCACAATGACTGATACATATATGGCACAGACGTCTAGGTCACAGACACCCAGAATGCATACTGGAACTACAGAGGAGGAATCTGACAAGGGATCTAATAGTATTCCCTTGTCCAAGCACTCCTAAATGTGAATGTTGCATTAAATCCAAAGCTACAAGAGCAACACTTCCCAAAGTCAGCCAGAAGAGAGCCTCAAGACCACTTGACTTAGTTCACAGTGATGTGTGCGGTCCCCTAAACCATGGGTCTTCAAACTACGGCCCTCCAGTTGTTCAGGAACTACAATTCCCATAATGCCTAGTCATGTCTGTGAATGTCAGTGTGTTACAATGCCTCATGGGATGTGTAGTTCTACAACATCTGGAGGGCCGTAGTTTGAGGATCCCTGCCCTAAACCCACCAACACCTGGAGGCAACAGGTACATAGTGACTTTCATACATGACTACTCAAGATATACAGTCACTTACCTGATGCAACACAAGAGTAAAGTTTTCGCCAAATTACAAGACTATATAACAAAGACAAGTAACAAGTTTAAGGCGGCGTACACACGACCGAGGTTCTCGCTGGAAACCAGCGAGAACCTCGCTGGAAGCCGCATTCCAGCGAGGACCTCGGCCGTGTGTACGCTCCTGGCTCGCCCCGCCCGTCGGGAATCCCGTCTAGCGAAAAGAGAGCACGCTCTCTTTTTGCTCTACGGCCCGCCTGGATGAATGGCTGGTTGCCATTCCCGACGGGCGGGTCGCCGATTTCGACGGCCGGCAGAGAACCTCGACGGGCGGAACGATGTGTTCTGCCCGTCGAGGTTCTCTGCCGTGTGTACACGGCCTCAGAGGAAGACTCTCACACTTCGGAGCGATAATGGAGGTGAATTCACAGGAGGTAAGATACAAGAGTACCTAAAAAGGCATGGAATAGAACATCAAAAGACAGTCCCGTATACACCAGAACAAAATGAAGTAGCTGAAAGAAAGAACAGAAGAAAAGAACAGACTGAAATGATCAGATGTATGCTGACAGACTCTTGACTACCACAAAATTACTGGGGTGAGGCAGCCATACCAGCTACATATTTGCAGAACAGACTTCTTTCCAGAACAGTGGAAAAAAAAGCATATGAACTATGGCACGATGAGAAGCCAAGTGTAAAACACCTAAGGCCGTGTACACACGATCAAATCTATCTGCTGGAAACGGTCGGCCCGACCGTCCCAGCAGACAGATTCAATCGTGTGTACGGGCGAGCCGACGGATTTGGCCAGCCGACAGATTTGAAATCATGCTTTCAAATCTGTCGGCTGGGAACCCGTCCGCCCGACATGTCTGCTGTCTTCTCGCACACGCGTCGAATGGTTTTGACGCATGCGCGGAAGTGTTTTACTTCCTGGTGCGGTGACGTGGCGGCATCAACGTCACCGCCACGTCACCGGCACGTCTGCTGGCGGGGATTTTGGTTTAATCGTGTGTACACGCGATCAAACCAAAACGGCCCGACCGATTTGAACAAATCTATTTGGTCATGTGTACGCGGCCTAAGAGTTTTTGGATGCAAAGCATTTATCTACATACCTGAAGAAAAACCCACCAAACTCCAAAAAAGAGCATTTGAAGGTGTCTTCGTTGGATACAGTGACAATGTCAACAGTTACAAAATCCTAAATCCCAAAACAGCCAAGGTTACCATTAGCAACAGCGTAACTTTTGTTGAAGATTTAAGAGACAATGTAATGACAACACTAGAAGCAAGAATAGAAGAGAAAACTGACATTGACCAGCCCATCTCTGTAACTTCCGAACAAACAGTTGAAGTAAGTATAGACTCAACCAGTACTGAAGAGCTGATACAAGAAGGCTCAGACACAAAAACAAGACGGTCAATAAGAGAAAACAAAGGTAAACCACCTATACGTCTCTCATACAAAGCAAGTACTGCCAGTATCAATGAACCTGTAAAATGGGAAGACATATCTCAACTTTCAGAACAGGAAGCAGCTAAATGGATACAGGCTGCTGAGGAAGAGATAAAATCAACGCATGACACTAAAACATGGACACTTACAGAACTACCACCCGGAAGGAAAGCCATAGGCTGTAAATGGACTTTCAAAGTGAAATACAATGCAGATGGCACAATTGAACGATACAAAGCAAGACTAGTAGCCAAAGGCTATTCTCAAAAATACGCAGAGGACTATGATGAGACGTTTGCACCAGTAGTCAAGCACACTACAATACGGACTTTGCTGACAGTAGCCGTCACCAGGAAAATGCAAGTGAAAAATTTTGATGTGAAAACCGCGTTTCTACATGGCGATTTAACAGAAGAAATCTACATGGAACAGCCGCCAGGATTCAAAGATGAACAAAGGTCAGACCTAGTATGCAAACATTGCAGGAGTATATATGGCCTAAAGCAAGGAGCCAGAGCGTGGAATATAAAAATAAATGAAGTGCTTACACATCAAAACTTTCAAAGGAGCAAAGCAGACCCCTGCTTATACACAAAGAGATTGGCAAACAGATGGGTCTATATGCTCATTTATGTGGATGATATCCTGATTTGCTTTGAGCAAGAAGGTATGAAGCAGAAATATTGGAAAAACAAAATCAGTACTTTGACACCAAAGACCTCGGCAACATAAAGAATTACCTCGGCATCCAGATCGAGAGAGAGGAAGATGGCAGCTTTCTTCTGAATCAAAGACACAAAATACAAGAAATAATTGAAACTTTTGGAATGGAAGACGCCAAACCAGTGAAATCTCCCATGGAAACCAACTACCTAAAGGAGATGCATTGTCAAGATAACCCATTACCTACTAATACTCAATACAGGAAACAATAGGGAAATTGCTGTACCTTACCACTGCTACAAGACCAGACATTGCAGCAACAGTTGGAATCCTATGCAGAAAGGTTTCAATGCCAAATCAAAAGGACTGGAATGCTGAAAAACGAATCATTCACTATCTTAAAGGGACTTTGCACTACAAGCTCAAGTTACCAGCAAGCGATGAAAGCACCTTAACAGGATATGTGGATGCTGACTGGGCAGGAGACACCAGTGACAGAAAATCTACCAGTGGCCACTTATTTTTCCTGTCAGGAGGCGCCATCAGTTGGACTAGTAAAAAGCAACTCTCTGTTTCACTGTCGTCTACCAAAGCAGAATACATTGCTGCAGCGCAGGCAAGCAAAAAAGTTACAGTAGATGGCTGAGACAGCTATTAACAGATTTGGGTCAACCACAGTTCGGACCAACAGAAATCTATGAGGACAATCAAGGATGCATTATATTTGCACATACGAAAGGAGTTAATTCAAGAACCAAGCACATTGATGTGCAGTTTCACTTCTTAGGGATCTTCAAGAGCAAGGTCTTCTTGAATTAATATATTGCCCGACCGAGGATATGACAGCAGATATCCTTACAAAGCCTCTGACCGCTGAAAGACATTCAAGGCTCACAAAGAAGATAGGTTTAACAGACTAAGCCTTAGTTGCTGAGAAGGGGTGTTACAGAAGGGAGATACAACAAAACTTCAGCTTAGCCTATCCTATGGAATGCAGTTTAGAAAAAGGACACAAGATGTCGCTAATGCTCAATGATATGCTATGCTATGTATACTCTATGATGTGTTGTATTTTCCTGCCCACAGTGATCTACTTGTTGGTTCATTTTTCCTGCCTGTGAGCTGTGTGTGTGTTCTACTTACCATGTGCAGAGAGACATTTTTTCTCTGTGTGATGATGTTCCAATAAAGAAGCCAATTCCTGTTACTACACAACCTCTGATCTAAATTGACTCCGCTGCAACTATCAATTGTATTTTGCAACAAAAACCTCTAAGGCCGCGTACACACGATGACCCTGAAATGTCCCTTACCAACATCCTTTTGGTCTAAAAATCCCAATATTATAGCTGCCCCGCCTCTCCAGTACCTTCTCAGTGTGTGTGTATGTATACTGTGTGTGTCTGTATATTGTGTGTGTATACTGTGTGTGTACACAGTACTGTGTGGCCTCATTATCTCCTATTGCCTGGGGGCTCCATAATCTCCTATTGCCCGGGGGCCTCATAATCTCCTATTGCCCGGGGGGCCCCATGAGTTGTCAGTCCTCCCCTGGGGAGAATTTTTTTTTATATAGCTATTTAGTTTATTGCTGTACAGCACATGTGCAAGATGGAGCACATGATGTCATATGCTTCCACTTGTGCATGTGCAGTATCAGGATACTGCGAGATCTTGCAGCTAAAGGATCTCCCTGAAGGCACTAGTGATATCACCCTCACTATTGGCATTACTGTGGCTGGAGCTACATCACTAGCACCTTCAGGTGAACCAGGAAACAGCTACAAAAAAGGTAAGAACTTAATTTTTCATTAGTGTTAGACGACTTTATGCCAGCATGCAGTGATGCATGCTGAAGTGAAATTTAGTAAAAGGGGGAAAAAATCAGTTTTTAAGAGTAGTCTTTATGTTCTTAATTTGTTTATCTTGCGCATATCAGGCTTTCTTGCTGCTTCTGACTCAGCCATACTTATCATGCTTATGCTCAGTACACAGGATGAGATCATCGGACAAATGATTGTCCAGTTTTTTTCTTTTTTCATGCTAGTCTCCAGATCGAAAATTAAGAGATTACTAACGTACGAAAATTCTTGTACAGCAGAATAAAAATCAAGAAGTGATGTAATGTGTTGAAGTGTATTTGTATTGTATTTTGGGACGAAAACTGTACTGATTAAACAAAAATCATAAGATCTGGCACACCTCTCACTGCAGTGTCATAGAATGGGCATGTGTCTAAAAGACAAATGCTCCCTTCCAGCCCAGCCCTCTTAAGTAGAAGGAAAAATCATGGGTTTATGGATATAACATTTACCCATAATCCCATGTTTTTCTCACACAGTTAAGAGGAAGAATGAGAATCTGCTGCCTGCTGAAAAGTTACTGTTTTAATCAAGCTAAATCATATATTTATATGTTGTATCATAATAATTTATTATATATCTATTTACTGTGAAATTACTGGTTGGAAGTTATAACTTCAAACTTCAATAATTTGTCCATTAACCACTCAAGGACCCCTTCACTGCTGGGCACATCCACATACCTGTACTTGGCCCTGTAAGTCCAGCCGTGGGGTCGCCGGCACGTGAACGCGACCCGGTCCGAAACTCCATGATGGCGGCCACGGGACCCGTGGACCCAATCGCCGCCGGTGTCCCACGATCGGTCCTCCGGAGCTGAAGGACGGAGAGAGGTGTGTGTAAACACACCTTCCCTGTTCTTTGTTGTGGCAGTGTCATTGATCGTGTGTTCCCTGTTATAGGGAAACACGATCAATGACATCACACGTCCAGCCCCGCCCCCCTACAGTTAGAAACACATATGAGGTCACACTTAACCCCTTCAGCGCCCCCTAGTGGTTATGTTACGTACCTGGTTACCAGAGTCTGATGCAGGGTAGCCTCTCTTACGGCTCTGGTTCACGAGCCACTGAAGTGGCACAGAGGGGTAGGAGTGCCGAGGTGGTGATGAGTAGATGCAGGTGGACGAATACCTCTGATGAGAAGATGCTGAGACGCTGAAGCGGAGGATGGGTCAGCGACCTGCACGGAAGCTGCGACTACAGCGGCACAAGCTGGAAGGTAGTCTGGTGTACTGGAACAGCAGGGTCGGACAAGCCGGGTCATAACAGGCAAGCAGGAAACATACAGGCAGATGGCTGAAGAGTAGTCGGTTTAACAGGCCGGTGGATCTGGCAACAGAAAAGTCAAGCAGGCGAATGGTCAAACAGGAGCCGGGTCAGGGTTGGAGAGATACGGATGGTCAAACGAGCCAGGTTCAGAGTTCAATCAGGATTTCAGACAGGTGCTCAAACAAACAGGTCTCAGGTATTGATCCAGTCACAACTGCAGATCAGGCAGCAATGTGCTGCAAACAGCAACTGGTTTTTAAAGTGTCCTTTGGCGCCACGCTGGTTCACGTGCACTCACACGCGCCGTTGGAGCGCGTGCACAAGCGCAGGACGCACGGCGGCGATCTGCAAACATGGAGGAGAAAGACTGCATGGAGGAGGTGAGTCCCTGACAGGTTAACTCCGAAACTGCAATTGTAATTTTCACAGTAAACAATGCATTTTTATAGCATTTTTTGCTGTGAAAATGACAATGGTCCCAAAAATGTGTCAAAATTGTCCGATGTGTCATGAAAAAAATCGCTGATCGCCGCTATTAGTAGTAAAAAGAAAAATATTAATAAAAATGCAATAAAACTATCTCCTATTTCGTAAACGCTATAAATTTTGCGCAAACCAATCGATAAACGCTTATCAAATACCACCAAAAGAAAGCTCTATTTGTGGGAAAAAAGGACGCCAATTTTGTTTGGGAGCCAAATTATTACCGCCCAATTATCAGTTAAAGCGACGCAGTGCCGAATCGCAAAAACTGGCCAGCTCCTTTACCTGCATAAGTGGTTAAGTAATCCTGCTTGAGTACAGCTTTTGAAAATATAGTAAATTACCTTAAAAACAATATATAAAAATGATTTGTATATTACATACTTGTTTAACCACTTGCCACCCAGGCCAATACTGACACTTCTTTCCTACATGTAAAAATCATAATATTTTTGCTACAAAATTACTCAGAACCCCACACCAGGGCTTTTTTTCAGGGGAAACTTGGGGCAACTCAGTTCCACCACCTCTGGCTCAGATCCTTTGGTGCCTGCTCACCACAATCACTTGTAAACACAGAAGTCCGGTTTCTGTGTTTACAAGTCACAGCTCTGTACTCTGTGTGTAACCCCTCTGAACTATGCACTCTGTATGTAATGTAATCCTGGTATTTAATGCCCCTTTAAGACCCTTCTACTGTTTGTGAAATCTGAACGGGTCGTGGTTGAGTTCCTGCACCTATTTTCTGAGAAAAAAAGCTCTGCCCCAAACATATATAATTTTTAGTGTTAGGTGGTCGTGGCAACTATTTATGTTACTCTGTATTTGCTCAGCAATTTTTCAAACAGAAACTGTTTTATGAATTAAAAAAAACAGTAAAGTTGATGTTACGCCAAGTTAATAGATACCTGATGCCGCGTACACACGATCTGAATTTTTCGACAGGAAAAGTTCGATGTGAGCTTTTGATCGGAAATTCCGATCGTGTGTAGGCCCCATCTGACTTTTTCTGTCGAAATTTCCAACAGCAAAAATTTGAGAGCTGGTTCTCAATTTTTCCGACGGGAAAAGTTCTTGTTGGAAATTACGATTGTCTGTATGCAATTCCGACGCACAAAAAAACACACATGCTCAGAATCAATTTGATGCATGCTCGGAATCATTGAACTTCATTTTTTCTCGGTTCCTTGTAATGTTGTATGTCACCGCATTCCTGGCCATCAAAAATTTGTGTGACCGTGTGTATGCAACACGAGTTTGAGCCAAAATTCAGTTGGAAAAAAAATCCTCGGTTTTCTTGTCGGAATTTCGGATTGTGTGTACATGGCATAACCCATCACACTTTAAAATTACAGAGGAGGTCTAGTGCTGGAATTATTGCTCTCACTCTAACGATCACGGCGTATGTAACCTGTGTGTATCTGGCTCTGATACTATCTAGTGCCTCACCAGCCACTCACTGCACGTCCCTGATAAACACTACATAGTGCTCTCCATTTAAAACCACCTTTAATAAAATGTTCACTCAGATTCTATTGTGCACTGATTATCAGTGCACCAAAGGGATTTTACAATGTACAGTGTGTCATCTGCAGCCGGTATGATACATACATCATTTGGCTACTTCCTGATTTGTGTTGTGCATGATGACGTTACCCAGAATTTGCTTGCAACAGTCTAATGCCATCCTCCCAGAATTCTCCTCTCAGGTACACTTACAGCTAGGCAGAGTCACATGGCATCTTTCAATGATAAATAGCATAGTTTTTATTTGTACTGCTTTGATATTTAACATTGTACGAATGTATTCATGTAGACTATACATGTAAAGTTATTGATATGTCCACTTAATGTGGATCTCCACCCTAAAGTGAAGTTCCGCTGATCGGAACCCTCCCCCCTCCGGTGTCACATTTGACACCTTTCAGGGGGGTGCAAACACCTGTCTAAAGACCCACTTCCGACTCGCGCATGCGCCGTAGGGAACCGGGCAGTGAAGCCGGAGCGCTTCACTTCCTGGTTTCCTCACCGTGGATGGAGGGGGGAGCAGCAGAGAGACGAGCGAATGCTCGTCCTCTGCTGCGGACGCCGCTGGACTCCAGGACAGGTAAGTGTCCTAATATTAAAAGTCAGCAGCTGCAGTATTTGTAGCTGCTGGCTTTTAATATATTTTTTTAATGGGTCATCCACTTTAAAAACAATTTAGTCTCTAGCTAAAAAGCTAGCAGTGTGTGGATGAGAAGCTACTCTGGTATGTAGTTATAACTGTGGTATGTAAGTATATTTTCTTTCATGCTGGAATAAATGTATTTTATCATCTCCTGTGATTTTCCATAAATGCAATGCCAGGTCAGTTTTAACATTTTAAAGGGGGCATGCAAGTTTATTGTGTTGTCCCTCGCTAACTATTGCAAAAAAAAGTCTGTCTTGGCAGCAAACACTTCAGGTCATCATGTACAATATGAGCCAAAAACTATAAATTTGATTTCTATGGTCAGCTTTTTTTCAGGGAAGTTCACATATTTCACATGACCTGTATTTCCATTTATCCAAACATTTGATTAATGGATAATAATTCAAAATGCTTTAAACATTTTACTGTTTAATTTATGAAAAATATATGTGATAACAAAGTTACACATATTCACTTATTTTAGATTTAACTTTTGTACCTTTTTTTTTTTTTTGCCTGTATATTTCAAACCAACATTTTATGATTCCCATTATCTAACCAGTATGCAATCCCTTCCCAAAACGAAAGCTATCTATATACCAACACCTATTTAAAAAAAAAAGAGTATATTTAATTCAAGAAACGCTTACCTTAGTTTTTTATCCCTTAAAACTGAAAAATACCCATTGATCTGACAGAAATCGAATCTGCTCTTAACTTTTTTTTGTTATGGCTAACAAGCCTTTCCTGCTCTGAAATGTAAACCTGCATTGTATCCCAGGGCTACATAAATCAACCTATCACCACCTCTCTCTGTCCCTTTCCACATGCATGCATTGATTTCTTTCCAGCAAAACAATGCTGCTGCTTTCACTCTCAAGAGTCTGATCACACACTCTGCATAGGCAAAGGACTCTTTGGAGATGTAGTTCTGGGGTGTGTACTTACTTCAGTAATAAGCAGCTCCTCCAATAGGAAATTTACAAGCCTGGTAATGATGACACAGGTAATAATAAAATCTGCTTCTACCTACAGGAACAAGGTAAAATGTTTTTTTTTATATATATATAAAATTAACCACTTTAGGACCGGACCAATATGCTGCCAAATGACCCAAGGGGTTTTTGAGATTCGGCACTGCGTCGCTTTAACAGACAATTGCGCGGTCGTGCGACGTGGCTCCCAAACAAAATTTGCGTCCTTTACTTCCCACAAATAGAGCTTTCTTTTGGTGGTATTTGATCGCCTCTGCGATTTTAATTTTTTGCGACATTTTTGAAAAAAAAACAATATTTTTTACTTTTTGTTATAAGAAAAATCAAATAAGCTTAATTTTAGTCAATCATTTAGGCCAAAATGTATTTAGCCACATGTCTTTAATAAAAAAAAATCGCAATATAAAAAAAATTAGCTACCTAGCGGGAACAGCGACACTAATACAGTGATCAGAGAAATGATCGCTTAGTGACGCTGGCAATAGGGAGTGAAAGGGTTAACTAGGGTGGTGATCAAGCGGTTAAAACTTTATTAGGGGGGGGGTACGGGGGCTACCCAGGACCTAACACTAACTGACTGTCACACTGCCTGTCACACTGACACTAAATACAGTAATCATACATGTATGATTACTGCATTCAGTGACACTGTGACAGGGGGGAGGGGGGGAGATCGGGGGAGTTAAATGTGCCTATATGTAGTGTGTGTCAGTGTAGTGTTAGTGCAGACTTACTTGTGTTGTGATCTCTTCTCAGCGGTGGTTGAAAAAAATGCAGAGGGAGAGATCACATCGCTTCCTCCTTCCTGTGTTTACACAGGAGGAGGAAGTGACAGGGCGGGGGGGCGCGCGCATTGGCTGAGAGCGATCCGGAGGGGGCGGACAAAAACGAATAGCCGCCCCCTCATCCCGGATCGCTCGTACAGCCGCGTGGACCGCCGCATGTACCGGGGGGGGGGGTCCCGATCGGGACCCCCAACCCACCTCAAGGCACCAACGTATATATACGTTGATGTGCCTGTCGATGCCATTGTGCCGACGTAAATGTACATGCGGCGGTCCTTAAGTGGTTAATAAAGGCTAAACATTGTCCTGCCACACCATAAGCCGACTATCTACCCTTGATAGCTCTCTATTGACCCAAAACATGCAATGATAAAGTTGCTTTTACTTGTTATACTTTATATTATGTACAATACTACTGACCTTCTATTATTGATTACATTGTCATTGTCATTATATTTATGCAACCATTCATTATTATTACAATAAAAGTTTGTAAACAAAAAGATAAAGTTGCTTTTATAAATGCTAGTAGAAACCAATTTTTACCAGTACAATAACATTAACAGCGAATGCTCGTCCTCTGCTGCGGACGCCGCTGGACTCCAGGACAGGTAAGTGTCCTAATATTAAAAGTCAGCAGCTGCAGTATTTGTAGCTGCTGGCTTTTAATATATTTTTTTAATGGGCCATCCACTTTAAAAAAATTTAGTCCCAACCCACCTCAAGGCACCAACGTATATATACGTTGATGTGCCTGTCGATGCCATTGTGCCGACGTAAATGTACATGCGGCGGTCCTTAAGTGGTTAATAAAGGCTAAACATTGTCCTGCCACACCATAAGCCGACTATCTACCCTTGATAGCTCTCTATTGACCCAAAACATGCAATGATAAAGTTGCTTTTACTTGTTATACTTTATATTATGTACAATACTACTGACCTTCTATTATTGTCATTATATTTATGCAACCATTCATTATTATTACAATAAAAGTTTGTAAACAAAAAGATAAAGTTGCTTTTATAAATGCTAGTAGAAACCAATTTTTACCAGTACAATAACATTAACAAAAGAGAAACACTATCTTCCTAACCCTGTTATTAGTGCTTAGACCATAGGTGTGCACCCCAAAGCCCAAACACACACTACCAATCACTCACGATGTTCATTCAGAAAGGTAAGGGGCCGGCAAATTACATATTTACTGGCCCCTTCCCCACTCTTAGAACATCACAGGAGCAAGAGCAGATAGGAGGGAAGCTGGCAGCACTGTGGGGGGAGATGGGAGCCAGGGCAGTAGGGGGAATCTGTGCTGCACATGGTGATTAGGGTGTGCCTGGGCACACCTGGCACACCCTAATCATAGACACACCCCCTTAGTGCCATAGGCTCTAATAGGCTTCAAAATAGGGTGGGCTCAGAGCGCAGAGCATTGCACCATGAGCCCACCCAGGTGTTACAACAGGGAATGACTATTCGCTGTTGTAACACTGAACCTTAACCTGGCCAATCATAAGCATGTCTGAGACCCGCTTTCTGATTGGCCAAAAAGAAAAGAGTCCCAATTGGCTGCCAAGGAGGCGGGAGTAAACGGAAGTCGGTGATGCTCGTGGAGAGCAGGGGAAGGGAGAGCCATCGCTGCCACCACAGAGGAGCAAGGGAAGCTACCGGTGAAGTATGGGGTGCACCTGACCAAAACCAATACCACCCCCAAAAACAAATTACCACCGGCCGCCACTGGAGCCACCATTATTGGCTCTGTTTGGAACATGTGTACTCCTTGGGCGAAGCCTCACCTGGTTGCCGACTTTATCTACACATAGGGGGTTATTTAAGAACGGCAAATCCACTTTGCACTGCAAGTGCACTTGGAAGTGCAGTCACTGTAAATCCGAGGGGTAGATCTGAAATGAGGGGAAGCTCTGCTGATTTTATCATCCAGTCATGTGCAAGCTAAAATGCTGTTTTTTACTTTCCTTGCATGTACCCCTCGGATCTACAGCGACTGCACTTCCAAGTGGCTGCAGGCAATTGGCCGTAGTCGCTGATTAGTATATTCTGACAGCCCCACTGTCAGAATACAATGCCACACCTTGCTTGTGTGGATGGGAAAATGTATTTGTCTTTTTTTCAATCAAATAATAAAAATAAAAAAACTCTATGGGCAGCCTTAGAGTGGTTAAGGATGACTTGTTTATAAGCTATTTTACTGCTTGTTAAGAATAAGTAAATGGTTTAATGTCCATAGCTTAGACATTGTTCAACCACTCCTGAATGATTTAACTTGACAGCTAGAAACCGGCTTCTAAAAACGGGCGTTTAGCTGCATTTACATGCCACGTTTAGCTGCGTTTGCGTCTAGAAGCATTTGTAAAAAAAATAACATATTTTTTTTGTTAAAATTAAAAAACTTCTGTAAACAGAACGCTGCTAAACGCGATGTTTAGCAGTGTTGTCATTTCAAATGCCTCTCAACATCCGTCTAAATCCATTTGTTTGCGTTCCAAAAAAAGCCTCTAAATTCAACTGCCTAGAAACGACTATAAACGACCCTGTGTACATGTACTGATAAGATAACATTGAGCCCTGGTTCACACTGGGCTGCGGGAGTGAAATCGCGCGATTTCAGCTGAACTCGCGCGATTTCACTCCCTCTGGCAGTTCCGATTTCGGCGCGATTTAGGAGACATTTGTGCAGGGTTCTGCACAGATGTCAATGTAAATCGCGTCCTGAAATCGCAAAAAGTAGTACAGGAACTATTTTTTGAAATCGGTGCAGCGCCGCAGATGCGGAGTCGCACCGATTAGGACGGTGTCATTGCCGGCAATTGCCGCCGATTTGAGATGCGATTTCACATGTGAAATCGCATCTCAAATCGAACTAAATCGTACCCAGTGTGAACCTGGGCTGAGGAGAGTTCAGGGGCAGCTGAAATAAATGCCCAACTGCTCCTAAACGTACGTTTACCAGCAGCAATGTACATGAGGCCTTAGGCTAGTTGGAATCAAGCGCTACATTTTGGTATTTGCGGATGATAGTAAATAATGCCAGGAAATACGTTTGGCAAAGAATATAGATACAGGGTTGGGCAGCTACATGGCCGACGAGGTTCAATATTGAGTAAAATTAAACACTTGAATTTGAAAAAATACCCCAAAATCGTAGGCAATAGCATGCAATTCCTAAGATGCAGCTAACAAATCTTGCAAAATACTGTCATGCTTTAAAAGGGCATACCTTTAGCCCTGGTTCACACTGGGCTGCGGGAGTGAAATCGCGCAATTTCAGCTGAACTCGCGCGATTTCACTCCCTCTGGCAGTCCCGATTTCAGTGCGATTTAGGAGACATCTGTGCAGGGTTCTGCACAGATGTCAATGTAAATCGCGTCCTGAAATCGCAAAAAGTAGTACAGGAACTACTTTTTGAAATCAGTGCAGCGCCGCAGATGCCGCGTCGCACCGATTAGGACGGTGTCATTGCCGGCAATTGCCGCCGATTTGAGATGCAATTTCACATGTGAAATCGCATCTCAAATCGAACTAAATCGTACCCAGTGTGAACCTGGGCTTAAGAGACAAATCAATAATTCTACCCCTTTACAAAAGCCAGGTTGGGCCTCTTCTAAAATATGCAGTTTAGTTTTGCTCACCAATCCTAAGAAATTAGGTTGTTGAATTAGAAAGAGATTGTCAGGGACTACACCTCAACCTGGAACCTCTGCTGTGTCTGGCAGTAACTCTTCTCACTGACTCACCTGAGATGCTGGACAATTTCCTGGACAATTCTTTGAATGATCCTGCCTTTGAACCTTTTTCTCTTGTACTTTGAACCCTTTCCTCCTCCCATGAACTTCCTGATTTAAGACCCCCCTCAGTATAGACACCCCCTCTGCCTTCCCATAGTGCCCCCCCCCCACATATGTCCATATACATTACATATAATACAGTGTACAGACCTCAGAGCACAGACGGATACACACAGCGGTGTGTGTGTCCCTCGGCTCCTTCTCTTTGGATGTAAACAGAGAGGGAATGGAGGGGGTTTTGGTCCGCTCCGCTGAGGGACACAGCTGCAAGATCAGAGAAGAGCAGGGCAGCGGGCAGTATTAGCAGTGCCACTACCCACGTGTGTCACCCCTCTGGCCAGCTTCATCCGGGTGTGGCCTGCACCCCCCGCCCCCCCTAGCAACATCACTGGCCATCAGTATCTTCACTACCACTTGTTACCAACCTTTGACTTGTTCCCCATCTAGGCTTCTGCTTGATCCCAGCCTGCAACCACTTGTTGCTAACCTTTGGCTTGTTTACTGACTACGCTTCTGCATGATCCCTACCTGCTATAGCTGCCACTGGATCCCAGCTTGCTCACTGGTGGTGTGACCTTGAGAATCATCTCTACCATCAGGAGCTCTGGTGATGTCTGGTTAGTACTTTGACCCCACACTGTGGTGGAGGTAAATAAAATTAATATTTTGTGTTATGCTACTTTGTGCTAAAATCACTCAAATGTTGCCTTTCTTTCCTTTTATTTCTTGTTAAACATATGTGTGTGTAAAAATATACTACACGTGTTATTATCATTAAATGAAATAACAGATTAAAGGGTTAAGATTTCAGCCCAGAGTGAAGACAAATGGTTTAACTACTAAGTGAAAACAGATGTGTCTCCAAAACCCCTCCCTTGTACTTTTCACTCCAAAGCCCCTGTGAGTTTGAGTGAAGGACCCTGTGCTTCTGGATATGTCACGACGACTTTTGTGCCAAGAATAAGACGTTACAGGAAGAACCTTATATGGACTAAACCAATCAAATGTGCTCATGTGAATGATGTAATTTTGTCTATAAGTCTGCAGTAGCAATTAAAGCTCCTCCTCTTTACACTGGGACAGCAAAGAAGCAGTCTGTTTTCCTTGCTTTCATAATTCGGACCAGCAGGCAGAATGGGTTATGCCCTGAAGTTGTGTCAGGGGTTATCAATCCTTATCAACACCTTGGGTAAACCCATGTCATCTACCAGGGTTTCCTGCTTGTATACCTGTCCTGCTGGTCTGAGGATACCTCTTTACTGCTATAGCTACTGGACTCCAAGCCTAACTCCAGACTGTGACAGAGATCAGCGAAGGGCAACAAAATTAATTGGGGGAAATGGAGGAGCTCAGCTATGAGGATCATTTACATTGATTACAGTTACTTACTCTAGAGAATAGTGCATGATTATAATGGACAAATATATCAAATGTAACTGTAACTGTAATAAACTTTTTACTCTAAGGTCCCTGAAGAGGACATGTCAACATAATTTGAGGTCAGAAGAAAGGAGGTTTAACCTTAGTTTGTGGAAATTGTTCTTTACCGTTAAAGCAGTTAAAATGTGGAACTCTCTCCCCCAGGAAAGCTGAGAGTATTGACAACTTCCAAAAAAACTTTTATATGTCAAACACAGACAATGCCTGGAGAATATTGGCTTTATTAATGTTGAATATAGATATCACATAGAGTAGATAGTAGTCCCAGGATAGAAGATAAGGCAAAACCAGTCAACAGATTAACCATGTTTTCGTGTAGTAGAATTCCTTTAAATTGCACACTTATCTTTTTGGATCTCATAGAAAAAGGGTCAAATAGACAAATTTTTATTCAAGAAAAATCAATGGCTAAAGGACATAATCAGACTCAAATTCTTTCAAGGTTCCTACCAGCAATAGAGAAGGTGGTGATTAAAAAAATGTATGAATGTTAGCCCTACCAGCAAGACTGATAAGTCTGAGACAACAAAAAACATCCACTTTTTCACCAGAAAAATGACTCATGCAAAAAAATTACTCTAAGTTACATACATACAAAAGGATGAGGCTCCACTACATGACCTAATTGAGAATCGGGAATCGGAAACAACTAAGTCTTAAGGAGTATAGAGCTCTGAAAGCAGTATGGGAATAATGGAATAAAGAAGATTATGTGGATGATCCTGCCATAAACTGAGACCTCTTAGTTAAGAAGTCAGGAAGTCTCATGTGCAGAGCTATCGATCTGATGTCATCGCACACATTGGCTGAGTAACGCGATATTATTCATTGATGTTTGTCACCTATTTTTTTTATGTAAATATGTACGTTTTGATAAATGTGAAGTTTTTCTTTCTCATTGATGTTGCCTTTTACGATTGGATGCTGTGGAGCTAATTGATGAATATCTGTACTATGATTTGCCACTTGTCTTTACTCATTGTTTGGGGTAGTGCATGAGATCTCTTATATATAAGAGGTCTCAGTTTTTGGTTGAAGGCGTGTAAGCTACAGTATGGTGGTGGAGAAGACAATTTGCACTATTATATATTTATGGAAATGTATTATGAACTTTAAACTGCTCATGCGCTTTTTGGTATTCATTTGCATAGGTGCTGATATACGTATGAAATGCATGATATACGGTTTGAGGTGACATGTTAATGTTTGAGGGTATACAAAAATGTAATATATTGCAGCTTACTGGTCTTTAGATCTGGTGACTGCAATCGTTTTTTTTTTTTAAGGGTTTTTTGCCTTTATTTTTATCTAATGATCCTGCCAGTAACACATTCCCTGCACCAATGTGACAACTCTCATCTTTTTCTATGACAGATGTGTTAAGACTTAAGAACACCTACCTCTCCTCGTCTTCATAGTATAGGAGGTGTTCTGTTGTTCAGAAAGGAAAACTCAGGCAACACTGCTTTAGATAACATTGCAGAGTGCACAGGATACAAGACAACGCTGCTTTCTGCTGGCTGAAATGCAGAAATGACCATGAGAGAGGAACTTCCAAACAGCTCTTGCTTTTAGGCTTCATTTCCACTGGCGTTTTTACAGCCACTTTTCTCAGCGTTTTTTACAGCTTAAAAACGCCTGTCCATGTTTATTTTAGAAAAATATAAAACATTTTTTTTGAGCTGGAGCTTTAAAAACGCGTCGGCAGCATTTTTGAGCGTTTTTGCACTCTATTGCTGGAGCTTCAGAACGCACTGGTCCCGCGTTTTTTTTGCAGCTTAAAAACGTCTCAGCCATCTACAGCTCAAAAATGTCATCGTGGGTATGAAGCCATAGACTAACATGGACAGGCGTTTTTAAGCTGCAAAAAATGCTCAGAAAAGTGGCTGTAAAAACGCCAGTGGAAATGAGCCCTTATTCTCCATCTGCAAGTGGTGAACACAAGCCCCTTTGAGGATGCCTAGTAGCAAAACGCATCAGTGAGCTCTTTTGTTTACATCACAGCTGCTATTGGACCCATGTTGGTCCTCCCTTGCAATACAGTCTCTTTAAATATATGATCACTAGTTTAGTCTTTATTGCATGGATGGATAAGTCTATTACAACACTATGCAATTGGTTGCTACATATACAACCGTTTTACAATCATTTCCCTGAAACGTATGATACATTTGTCCACATGTAATGCTTTTTCTTGAATTAACCTGCTAGAATTCATGATGGACCTGTTTGGCTGCATCTCTATCTGCTGAAATCAATCTTTTGGGGCTGATCATAGGGGTCTGTGAAGACTTGTGATATATTTTAAGCCTCACTCAATTTATGGTTGAGTTTGTAAAATATATAACTATGCAAATGGTTTCTACATACTGTATATAAATGTGCCTCTTAATCAACTTTCTGGGACTTGTTGTACATTTGTATATCTAAATTGCCTTTTGGTGAAGAAAAATAATCATAGACCTGCACTCTGATGGAATGAACTAAAACAATATTAAACTCAGCTGCTGCTTTTTATGCTCTAACGTGGAGACCAGTGTTGCCAACTGTCAGTAATTTTACTGGCAGCCAGTAAAAAACAGGCAATTTTTTCCTGCCAGTAAATGCCAGTAAAAGTAAAAGGTTGCCAGTAAAAAATATGGCTGTGACGCTCAGCTTGGTTGCGGAGTGCCTACTACAGTGTGATTGGGTGGCTCTGGCGGAGGCGGTGCCTGAGCATGTCGCATGATGTCATGGTGCAATGAAGCCAAGCAGAGCGGCCAGAGCCTTCTGGGTTAGGACCATCGGTGCTGTTTAGACTGGAGTGGACTGGAGGGATCACTGGGCTTGGAGAGAGACTGTCACTGTGACTCTGTGCTACTGCGCACTGCTGTCAGTGTCACTGTGAGAGTCAATTTTATGTGTGTGCCGCCGGTTCTAATTTCTTGCCCTCCTTAAGCCGGTCCCTGAACTACTTACTTACTATATAGAAATTAAAATAGGGAATATGTTTTTTGCCTTATTATCTACCTAACAACATATTGCTAATCGCATATTGTATTTGTCTGTAGCCTAAATAATTTGCACTTAAACCTGTAATTTTGGAAATGCCAGGAAAAAATTGGCTGTGCCAGTAAATTTTGGGTGTTGTGTCCGTAAATTTCAATCTGGTAGGTTAGCAACACTGGTGGAGACTCTAAAAAATATAGAGTTAGGACCACAGTACAAAGAGAAGCCTTGATGTAAACACTGAGGCTTACTGTATATATACTGTATATTTGAAAATATGTGCAACTAAAACCTACGTGAGTTGTTACACAGGGTCAATTGTTGTTGTTTTTTTTGCAGGCTAGCTGGTTAGTGTACTGGGAAATTGTTGTTTGTGTTGTGTATTGCCCTTCCATGTGCACCGTATTGCAAAGGCTAGTTGTTCATTTGGGGTGGTTGTCATCTTTTTGTATAGATACTCAAAAGATATCTGGTGGGGTCTGGCCCTGACCTGCGACTTCACATCTGCCTAGTGTAAGTATGCCCGCAATGAAATACCACCAGCCAGTTGGTCGGCGCCCCACAACACATAGCAGGTGATTCATCCAGGGTGCTGGGACAGGCATTTTCATTGTGAATTTTTTTTTTATCTTAATGTACATTGAGGTTTTAATAAACGGTATTATGCTCTTATGTTTTTTGCCTCTTATGGATCATTATTAGTGGGACCTCTAGTGGACAAAGAGCTAAGCGCTTGATACACCCATTAGGCTATATTTTTGTCTGCTGCAATTAATCCGTTGGGACTGAATATACTGGCATGCTAAGGCTTGGCATACAACTGGTTCATGCTCTTTGTGTTCCACCAATCAGTTAGAACTTTTCTTACACTTTTCAAGCTATAGATTTGTTTGCTTCAACCCGTAGTACATCTTTGCTGATGCAGTGTTTATTTCAGCTATTTGTTTTAAGCACAGTTGTTTTCTATTTTTTCAAAATACAGTATGAGTGTTTTTGCACATACAGTGCGGAAAATAAGTATTTGAACACCCTGCTATTTTGCAAGTTCTCCCACTTGGAAATCATGGAGGGGTCTGAAATTGTCATCGTAGGTGCATGTCCACTGTGAGAGACATAATAAAAAAAAAAAAAATCCAGAAATCACAATTTATGAATTGTTAACTATTTATTTGTATGATACAGCTGCAAAGAAGTATTTGAACACCTGTCTATCAGCTAGAATTCTGACCCTCAAAGACCTGTTAGTCTGCCTTTAAAATGTCCACCTCCACTCCATTTATTATCCTAAATTAGATGCACCTGTTTGAGGTCATTAGCTGCATAAAGACACCTGTCCACCCCATACAATCAGTAAGAATCCAACTACTAACATGGCCAAGACCAAAGAGCTGTCCAAAGACACTAGAGACAAAATTGTACACCTCCACAAGGCTGGAAAGGGCTACGGGGAAATTGACAAGCAGCTTGGTGAAAAAAGGTCCACTGTTGGAGCAATCATTAGAAAATGGAAGAAGCTAAACATGACTGTCAATCTCCTTCGGACTGGGGCTCCATGCAAAATCTCACCTTGTGGGGTCTCAATGATCCTAAGAAAGGTGAGAAATCAGCCCAGGACTACACGGGAGGAGCTGGTCAATGACCTGAAAAGAGCTGGGACCACCGTTTCCAAGGTTACTGTTGGTAATACACTAAGACGTCATGGTTTGAAATCATGCATGGCACAGAAGGTTCCCCTGCTTAAACCAGCACATGTCAAGGCCCGTCTTAAGTTTGCCAATGACCATTTGGATGATCCAGAGGAGTCATGGGAGAAAGTCATGTGGTCAGATGAGACCAAAATATAACTTTTTGGTCATAATTCCACTAACCGTGTTTGGAGGAAGAAGAATGATGAGTACCATCCCAAGAACACCATCCCTACTGTGAAGCATGGGGGTGGTAGCATCATGCTTTGGGGGTGTTTTTCTGCACATGGGACAGGGCGACTGCACTGTATTAAGGAGAGGATGACCGGGGCCATGTATTGCGAGATTTTGGGCAACAACCTCCTTCCCTCAGTTAGAGCTTTGAAGATGGGTCGAGGCTGGGTCTTCCAACATGACAATGACCCGAAGCACACAGCCAGGATAACCAAGGAGTGGCTCTGTAAGAAGCATATCAAGGTTCTGGCGTGGCCTAGCCAGTCTCCAGACCTAAACCCAATAGAGAATCTTTGGAGGGAGCTCAAACTCCGTGTTTCTCAGCGACAGCCCAGAAACCTGACTGATCTAGAGAAGATCTGTGTGGAGGAGTGGGCTAAAATCCCTCCTCCAGTGTGTGCAAACCTGGTGAAAAACTACAAGAAACGTTTGACCTCTGTAATTGCAAACAAAGGCTACTGTACCAAATATTAACATTGATTTTCTCAGGTGTTCAAATACTTATTTGCAGCTGTATCATACAAATAAATAGTTAAAAAATCATACATTGTGATTTCTGGAATTTTTTTTTTGATTATGTCTCTTAGGCGGCGTACACACGGCCGAGGTTCTCGCTGAAAACCAGCGAGAACCTCGCTGGAATGTGCATTCCAGCGAGGAGCTCGGCCGTGTGTACGGTCTCGGCGAGCTTCCCGTCGGGAAGCCCGTCGAGCAGAAATAGAGAGCACGCTCTCTATTTCCTCGACGGCCCGCCTGGAAGAATGGCTGGTTGCCATTCCCGACGGGCGGGTCGCCGATTTCGACGGCCGGCAGGGAACCTCGACGGGCGGAACGATGTGTTCTGCCCGTCGAGATTCCCTGCCGTGTGTACGCCGCCTCACAGTGGACATGCACCTACGATGACAATTTCAGACCCCTCCATGATTTCCAAGTGGGAGAACTTGCAAAATAGCAGGGTGTTCAAATACTTATTTTCCGCACTGTAAATACCTCTATTTTAACCATTCAGCCTCTGAAAAACGATTTCCTGACACCAACATGGCAGCATACTAGTGATAGAGCTCCGCCTCTTGACCACTCCCTCAGGACCAGTGAATAGCATAAATTAAGGCATGGTTAGCCGCCACCCCATTCTTCTTTTTTTCCTCATACCTCACGCACCAGTGAAGAGTAAGCAGTACTATGTCCCCCCTCTGCCTCAGTGCAGTAGCCGTCTGGGTTGAGCCTCTCCCAGTGCGAAGTCCCAGCGCTCAGGCTGCTAAATGCGCTATAGTCTGGGAGCCCCTTCTGTGGGTCTTATTGGGGCCCCTGCAGTGTTTCCTCTTTAGGAACGAAATCTGCTTTTAAAATTGATAACTGCAGCGCTTGTGGAATATGGAGGGGCCAGCTATGCTTTATCTCTCTTGGCCCCTTGTGCCATACAGGGTCACCTGTACCTTTTACCTATATCACCCTTTTTTGTCTTTCATTACCTTTCTTATTCACTGCTTCAGCAAAACAAACAGAAGAAACTACAGGCTTGTCTTCTAACACAGGTACAGAGATAGGAAAGGTTCAGTCTCTTTAGCCAACAGATTGATATACTGTATAGACAAAGTACATGGCTATAGTATCCAATATGGTTTTGCTTACCCCAGTAGGTACACAATCCAACAATGGATCCTCTCACACATCATGCTGCTGTCTGTGTCTGTCTCTCTCTCTCTCCAAACACACAACTCATCTCTGACATGTTCAGCTCAGCTGACAATCAGGTCTGAAAGGGAAATTCTTACCCTATTCAGTTAACCCCTTCTTAACACGCCCAGACTCACCCTGTGCAGGTAGATATGTATGTATGTGTGTGTATAGGTGTATGTAGATAAATCAGGAAAGAAAGTGGAATCCTTTCTCCTATGTCTACTCCTGCTACTTCTATCGCTTTTCAGCTATCCTTACCTCAGCTGGCCGTCCCATTTCTCCACAGATCAAGAGTCAGTTACTGCTCATAATACAAAGACCCTCAACAACTAGGATAGGGACCACCATATAGGTAAGTTTTCAGAAAAGAGTGCCCTCTTGTGTGGATTGCTTTGATTTTCTTCAGCCCCGCATGCCCACGCTCTCAAAAGAGCCAGGCCAAGGAAACGCAGACGTTCTTCAGGGGAGCATAGCCTGGATGGCGCCCCCACTCAGGATACATTTCCAAGGAAGTTGTCTTTGCTCCTCTTCCCCAGAGCCGGTGCCCCAGCAAGAGTCCTGCAGGGCCTATGGCACAGTACCTATGCCCAGGAAGCTGGTGAGTAGACACTGCCTGGAGGAGTATGCAGCTAACAGGTAATGCCAAATGTCTTTATTATTGATAAGAGTGACACAAGATTCTGTTTTGAACTCACCTTAATTACCTGAAGCTACTGTTACACTTGTAAACTGTTGTAGACTGTTGCCATAGGAGACAGCGTTCCTATCAGTGCAGATGTGGCATCTTGCTGGATGTTTTTACTGCGTGGCTGTCATTCTGTAGAAGTCTTAGAGTCTGCCGGGTTGGTGTTGCGGCTTCCTAAGGGTGTCCTGGCCCTAATCCTCTCTACCAGAGTTCTGTTGAGGAGAGATGGAATCGCTTTGCAGACTGAGGCCCTGACATGTGATTCAAAGCCCAAATTGTCCTGGTGAATCCTGGACAGGTGGCACACCCTAGGTGTCTGACGCCCATAAAACTACTTTGCACTGCACCCATTATACCTTACGACCCACTCTATGTGAAGGGATGTCAGCGACTCGTGGTTCTCGTTAGACTGAAGGTGGCCTGGGTCCTTGCTACATATATTACAGATACAGCAGTCTGCTACTCAGGATATGGAGGCTTCACAGGAAGTCCCACATAGTTGCTTTTTAAACCACTGGAAAAGCATCCTGGCACCTTGGTGGCTAGGGAGGCCATACGGTTGAGACCCTGGGCTGAGTATTGCTTCCTAGAAACAAAAGTGGGAAAGAATGAAAAGATGTTGGAGAAAAATGCCCATATAAACGGGCTGCCAAAACTGTATACCCTGAACAAGCTAAGGGTCAACCTGCTCCTACATACTGTAGCATCTGCAGGTGCCAGCAGACCAGCAATAACCAGCCCATGTGTTGGGCGAGTCTAATGGGGATGGTTTAATAATTATCAACCAGCTGCTGCACCTGCAGGACTCTGAGGAGAGTGGCAGGATCTGCATCCCTTTAGGCATGATTTCCTTTTGGGAGTATCTTGTCAAAAATGACATTTTTGTAGCAGTGGGTGCAAAAAAACAAACAAACAAAAAAAAAGTCTGACTTGTACCTTAGTGCAGACTTCTGGGGAAAAAATCAGTCACACAAGTGCATGCCCAAACTCAAGGGCTCAGTTTCCTTTAGTGCAACATGAGACTGGAAGGTCGCATGACCGACCTCTGGGAAAAATCAATCACACAAGTGCATGCCCAGACTCTAGGGCTCAGTTTCCTTTAGTGTGACTTGAGACTGGAAAGTCACATGACAGGCCATTCCCCATAATTTCCAATGAGTATCGTTTATATCTGTGCGACTTCAAGTGGCATCGACTTCAAAATAGTCCCTGAACTACTTTGGTTCCACTTTGATGCAACTTATACAGGCATTGTTTCCAGTCACATCAAAATTGCAGCAAAAAAAAATGCAAAAATCGCAGCAAGATCACACGACTTTTGGGGTTGCAATAGTGAAGCCTTGAGGTAAAACCTAGAGAACACACTTTATGTGTTTCTGGACAGCATGTGGTACAGGTCCTTGGATGAAGGTATCAGGCACTCATGGTCACTTCAGGAAATTCCTCACTGCTCCTCCTCCAGACCATTTCTCTCCTGTGCATATGCCAAGTCCACCACAACAGGTGTGCTGCTACAATGCTTACAATACTACAATACACTTCAGACTCAAGGGATTGCAGGTTTTCTATACAATCCTGTTTGGAGTTTGCAGGGGATGTTGTCTGGTGTCCAGTAGCAGATCGGAAGAGGTCGAACCCTTCTGGGTCCTCTTTGAGATCTTTTAAGCTGAAGTCCTTTAAACAGTACAACCACATGGCTGGATGCTGTTGCTGGATTGTCAGGATGCCTATCCTATTCTCACACCTTAGAGGGAAAGCAAAACCAATGGTCTCCATCCTAATGGTTAGTGTACCCTGGGGGTGCTCTAGTTCCCCTTATTTCTATCAGAGGAAATGGTGACAGTCGGGAACAGGATTCTGGGGAAGTATACTTCCGCTTGTTTGATGGTTTCTCAGTGCCTCAGTTATCTGGGTACAACGTCATCATGCATACAGATGATTCCTGGAGTGCATGGGCACCTGCGCAAATTTAAATTTCAAGAATTCTACAAGGGAGGAAACAGGATCAAACACTGTTAATAACCGTGTTACTCAGTATGAGTAGCGGTCCGCCACGATGGAAAGACCTTCAGCAAGTCTCGGTCCGTTAGGACCTTTACACTGGAGAATTGCTACGAATCATGTCTACAAAACACTAGGGAAGATGCACTGTGAGGGACTTTAGGTCAAGGCAGGCGGAGATTCCCAGCCAAGGAGGGTAATCTTGAACGCGCTGGGGTTCAAACAGCCCCTTTTATCACTTCGGCCTTACTACAGAGTCAAGGAAGACCAGTCTCCTTGCAGTTGAGCAACAGGGCAGTAATTGCCTATATTCAGCTCCTGTGTGAAACTCACGGCAATATGCTAGTGAGAGAGGTAAAACCCATAACGCCTGGGATGGAAGATCCCCAGCAAAATTCCAGATGCAGTTTACCTCCCAGCGAATTTTTTGTACAAGTACAAGCTTCCCAGAGCACAATGAGGGTCTATGTCCCAGGTCTTCTCTGACCTGGTCCACAAGTGGGGCCTACCACAGACAGACCTCCTCGTTTCCCAGAGTAATCGCAAACTTTGGGTATGTCTGACTTTGTTTCCGCACCACAAGGCGCAGGGGGCAGATGCTCTGATCTCTCCATGGGACTGCTATGAGTGAGGGAGTGAGTGAAAAACTTGTATAGCGCTACACCTGCGAACTAAATCACCTCAAGGCGCTTCTTGTATCCATTGTCTTCCTTATCCCTCAGAAGAGGTGGGTCTTAAGTTTCTTCCTGAAGGCCCGATGGTTTTCTCCCATGCGGATGTCCGTTAGCAGAGCGTTCTATAGCCGTGGTCCTTGGACATAGTTGTCATAGCCAGTCCTCCATATTGACCAGGAAGCCCTCGGTTTTCCCTGGCCATTCATTTCAGAATACAGAAGACATTGCTCCTCCATAACCTATGCAGACTGGGGCTGCAAGCAGGGGTACTAAAGGGGGAGGGTGGGCAACTCGGTTGCTCCAGTTTTTTACTACAGAGTGATCTCTACTTTGTTGTGTGCGAGAAGACATTCTACTTACATCATCTAGGCCTAATTCTGGAACAAGTTTGCCTTTTCTTGGTAGAGCGAGACATTCATCCTACTGCCCTTTCAGTGCCAGCTGTTCTATACTTCCTCCACGCCTTAACCTATCCTTACATAGCTCACGAGCATCGGCTATATCGGCAAAAACACATTTAAATGGGCCATGAATCCTTCAGTTTGTACAACTTTTGAGTTTTTGGAGAGTAGGTCTCCAAGGAAAAGATATATTGGAGTTGCTGGTTCTCCTATCGGTTCAACCGTTCGTTCCAACAGAGCAGTGTCCGGTTCAGGCCATCACTTATAAGGCAGTATCAATTGCAAGAACTTTAGGCAGGAGGTTATCGGATATTCAAGCTCTTGGAGCTTCAGAGTAAAATATATATATATATATATATATATATATATATATATATATATATATATATATATATATATATATATATATGTATATATATACACGTATATATATATGTGTGTGTGTGTATTCTTTTCTTTCCAAAAGGAGTAGAGTTGGTCTTGTAGATCATCTTGCCACAAACATGGCAACAGACTGCTATTTAACAGACAGCTACACATGGCCTAACTTTCCAGAACATCACACAGGAAAGTCTCACAAACTGATAATTTTCATAACTTTAAAGTAGTATCGGTCCACAATTGTCCCTTTCAGGTCATCTAAACCTTTTGTCATTCCAGCTGGGAATCAAGGGAAAGAAGTTACTGCCTGGACCCTAGCAGGCTTGGTTGTACATATATTTTGATCCTCCGTCAGCGGTGATGGAGCACTCTACCAGAGCAGTTGAAGTCTCATAGGCAACACATTCAAAAGAATCTATGGTGCCCATCTGTAGAGGGGTATCGTGGTCTTCCCAACATTCCTACTCAAACTTGACAGAATAGACCCGGGGTTCCTGTCATCAGGGAACTTTGTAGGAAGGACTATTCAGTCCTCTGTCTCATCCTAATTAGAGGATTGGTTGGACAAGTAGATCCCACCCTGTCAGCTAGTTATTTATCACTAGTATGCTGCCATGTTGGCGTCAGGAAAATGGAAAATTGTATCAAATACTTACCGTAATTTTCCTTTCCTGACGCCAAACCATGGCAGCATATGAGCCCACCCATGTGCGTTCGGTATGTGGCTTGTTACAAAGAATGGGGTGGCGGCTAACCATGCCATAATTTATGCTATTCACTGGTCCTGAGGGAGTGGTCAAGAGGCGGAGCTCTATCACTAGTATGCTGCTATGGTTTGGCGTCAGGAAAGGAAAATTACGGTAAGTATTTGATACAATTTTCCATTTTCAGTTCAAGTACATAACATCATCAGTTGATATCATCGCTGGGTATGTATAGTACTATATAGTGACCATTTAGGTGTTATAATTTGATTGTCTTTTCCAATATCTTGCAATTAATTACTATTATTACTAATCAGCACCTGGATCAGTGCTTTAAAACCACTTTAGCTCCGGAAGGTTCACCCCCCTTCATGGCCAGGCCATTTTTTGCGAAACGGTACTGTATTGCTTGAACTGACAATTGCGTGGTCGTGCGAGGCTGTACCCAAATATGATTGATGTTTTTTTCCTCCAAAAACAGGGCTTACTTTTGGTGGTATTTGATCACCTCTGCGATTTTTATTTTGAGCGCTATAAAAAAAATAAAGACCAACAATTTTGAAAAAAAAAACACAATATTATTTACTTTCTGCTATAAAACATAGCCAATAAGAAAATGTAAAAATTCTAATTTCTTCATCAGTTTAGGCCAATATGTATTCTGCTACATGTTCTTTGGTAGAAGAAATATCTCAATAAGCGTATATTGATTGGTTTGCGCAAAAGTTATAGCATCTACAAACTATGGGATAGATTTATGGACTTTTTATTTATTTTGTACTAATAATGGCGGCGATCATCGATTTTTAGCCGGACTATGACATTGCGGCGGACAAATCTGACACATTGTGCCAGATTCAGGTAGATGGGAGCATCTTTAATCTGGAGTAACATTTCTCATTTACGTTACTCTGGTGAAATTTTAGGAGCAAGTGCTGTTATTCATGAAGCACTTGCTCCTAAAGTTGTGGCAGCGTATCAAAAATGAGCCAGCGTTATTCAAATTGGGCGGGTACGGGGCGTGTATTATTTAAATTTGGCGCGATCCCGCGGCGAACGTACTGCGCATGCGTCGACTGTCAATGCATCCCAGTGCGCATGCTCACAACTTCCGTCGGCACCACTTCCTTGGAAACAACAGCGCAATGTGTTCCGTTGGGCGTTTAAATGCGCCCGTAGATGCGCCATTCCGGCACTAAAGTATATCCTGTTCCCCCTCCCCGCAGTGAAGTTACTTTTGTTCTGAGATGGCTGCTCCCGTTCCCCGCAAACACAGGAGAAAGCTGAACTGTAAAAGGCTAGGAGCTGTCAGCCGTCATCTCGGCTATGGAGACCTATGATGTCTTCCTCCATGGCTGTAAAAGTTGACAGACAAGCATGGACAGAGGTGTTGTCCTGCAAGTGCGGGTGCTCAGCTAGCTCTTATCGTCGGTAACGCTGATGCGCCAAGCGAAACTATGCGCTGACGATACTCTGGCGTCGGAAAGTTAAGCCGGTCGGGGAAAGCCCGTTTTCTGTCGCATCTAGTTTGGTGGGTACGGCCGCGGAGATACAACAGCGCATCTTGACAGTTACGCGGCGCATATCGAAATACTCCAGCGCAACTCTACCTGAATCTGGCCCTAAGTGGTCAGTGCTAAAAAATCACTGTCACTGTACTACTGATACTGGCAAGGAAGGGTTAAATGTGTTCCCTAGAAGTGCTAACCGTGTAGGGGATGGTTTAACTGGAGGAAGATCGAGATATGTGTTCCTGCTTAGCAGAAACACAAAATCTCCATCTTTCCATCTGACAGATCGGCGATATGCTTTGTTTACATAGGCAGAATGGCGTTCTGTCTGCCTCTGGAACAATCGGCGGGTCTGCACGAGACCTGAAATTTACTGGCGCAGCCATGTTTTTACTGGCATTTCACAAAAGTTACTAAATTAAATTTTTAGGTGCAAATTTCAGTATTTAACCACTTCAGCCCCGGACCATATTGCTGTCCAAAGACCAGAGCACTTTTTGTGATTCGGCACTGCGTCGCTTTAACTGACAATTGCGCGGTCGTGCGATGTGGCTCCCAAACAACATTGGCGTCCTTTTTTTCCCACAAATAGAGCTTTCTTTTGGTGGTATTTGATCATCTCTGCGGTTTTTATTTTTTGCGCTATAAACAAAAATAGAGCGACTATTTTGAAAAAAATGCAATATTTTTTACATTTTGCTATAATAAAAATCCCAAAAAAGATATAAAAAAACATTTTTTTTCCTCAGTTTAGGCCGATACGTATTCTTCTACATATTTTTCATTAAAAAAATTGCAATTATCGTTTATTAATTGGTTTGCGCAAAATGTATAGCGTTTATAAAAAAGGGGGTCGTTTTAAGGCATTTTTATTATTATTTTTTTTCACTAGTAATGGCGGCGATCAGCGTTTTTTTTCCGGTACTGCGATATTATGGCGGACACATCGGACACTTTTGACACATTTTTGGGACCATTGGCATTTTTATAGCGATCAATGCTATAAAAATGCATTGTATTACTATAAAAATGCCATTGGCAGTGAAGGGGTTAACACTAGGGGGCAGGGAAGGGGTTAAGTGTGGTCCTGGTGTGTTCTAACTGTATGGGGGGGGGGGGGTGGCCTACATTGTATGGACAGAAGATCAGCGTTTCCCCCGCTGACAGAAACGAGAGGTATGTGTTTATACACATACCTCCCGTTCCCCGCTCTGTAACGAGCAATCGCGGGTGCCCGGCGACGATCGCCGTCCGGCACGCACGCGGGACTCGGGGGATGCGCGCGAGCGCGCCCTACAAGCTGCTAAAGGGAGGACGTAGAGCTACGTGCTCCCGCGTAGCAGTGCCACCGTCCCGCAGTAATATGACGGCGGGCGGTCAGCAATTAGTTAAGCTACAAACAAGTACGCTAGGCAAATAGCAATATGATTTAAGGTAGATATTAAGGTAAAAAAACATATTTTTGTTATTTTTGATATAATAAGGGCAAATTATGCCCCTGCCTCCATCCCCCTCTGCCACCAACACCCCCTGCCTTCACCCCCCTCTGCAGTGCCACAATCTCCCCCTGCCTCCAATCTCCCCCAGGCCCCTTGCCTCCAAATACCCCCTGCCTCCATCGTCCCCTGCCTTCATCCCCCTCTGCGGTGTCACCAACAACCCCTGTGTCCATCCCCCACCCTCTGTGGTGCCACCACCCCCCTCTGTTGTGCCACCTACACCGCCTGCCTCCAATCACCACCTGCTACTAACAACCCCTGCCTCCAATCACCCACTGCCTCCATTGCCCCCTGCCTCCATCCCCCTCTGCGGTGCCACCACAGCCACCATCGCCCCCTGCCTCCACTCACCCCCTGCCTCCAATTTCTATGCGCAGTTCCAAGCTGAACCAATTTCGGCTATTTTTACTGGCACACTCTCGCAACCGTGGACATTTACGAATGGGGGAAAAAAGTGCCCGTTTTTACGAACTGTCTGTAAAAATACGGAAGGTTGGCAACACTGATTGGCTCCCACTGTGTCCAATCACAGTGGGAGAGGGTGGCTGGCAGCACGCCCTCGTGCCCCAGACCCCTAAGAAAGAAATCATCTAAAAGTTTGTGATTTTGCGCTTAAGGGCCGCCCTGCCACAGTAGATGTACATGGCGCAGTCCTTAAGCTGACTGACTTTACAAACTATGGAACTTCAATAATCGATTTTAGTAAATTTGCACTTAATCACAGAAAGTAGTTCTCAGCATGGCTTTTCCACAGTTGATTAATATGTATTTCCTATACAATTTTTTTTTTAATATAAAAACACAAAAATATTTTGTAGATTTGGTGTAGAGAACTGTATGAATAACCAACCTGTTGTTTTAGTTAATTTTTTTTTCTCCGATCATGGTTATTTCATATGGGTAATTATAAAAAGCTGTGTATTAACTATACCTAGATAACTATTTAAGCCTTTTTTTTAATTATTCATTACAAATAGTATAATACTTAAGAAGTCATTCATCTCCATCCTTTTTTTGTTGAAATAATTATATACTGATATACTGTATTAAATATTAGCTTTATAATGTTTGAACTAATATTGTCTGTGGCTTCACAGAAGGAGCTAATGGGCACATTAACATAAGTGCGCATAGAAAATACCACTGACATATAATAATTTTAATGAAGCCTGTAAATGCAAAAGTGACCAGTATGATAGAACACAGTAGTAATAACAAAAGTTTGTTTTTCTACATGTATGTAGTGTATGTCGCTAATTACAATACAGGAGGGCATAAACTGCACTGGGATACAATAAGAATGCTTTATTTGTTTACTTGGAATCAGGGTCGGACTGACCATCCGGAAACTTGGGCACTGCCCGAGGGCCCCTTGCCTCTAGGGGGCCCCATCAGGGTGGCCAGCCTCAGTAAAACCAGGGATAGTATGTAAAAATCTGTGTTTTAAAAAAAAAAAATCCCAAGATTAAAGCTGCCAATCCTCTCCAGTACCTTTTTAGTGTGTGTATGTGTATTCTGTGTGTATGTATACTGTGTGTCTGTGTATACTGTGTGGCCCCATAATCTATTGCCCTGGGGGCCCCATAATCTCCTATTGCCCGGGGGCCCCATAATCTCCTATTGCCTGGGGGCCCCATAAGTTGTCAGTCCGCCCCTGCTTGGAATCATCATGTATGTAACTATAAGTCATGGGTCTTCAAACTACGGCCCTCCAGTTGTTCAGGAACTACAATTCCCATCATGCCTAGTCATGTCTGTGAATGTCAGTGTGTTACATTGCCTCATGGTATGTGTAGTTCTACAACAGCTGGAGGGCCATAGTTTGAGGATCCCTGCTATAAGTGAATAACTGTGCAGTTGAGAACCATAACTCAATGGGCCATTAGATGGCAGCAATGCTCTATCAGAAATGTGACTGGTAATTCATCCTTTTGCTTTGAATTCTGGTAGCTGTAAGGGCTCCTGTAGATGTGCTTTTTTATGCATTTGATCTGCATTTGAAGTACACTTCAAACATATTCTGCAGATTTCCATTTACTTTAATGGTGTAGTGTGGAGGACCTTTATGAGACGTTGGTCCTACATTGTCTTTCTTTGAAAGCAGCAGGCCCTATTGAGATCCATTTTTTTTTTGAATGCAATGAAACAAAGTAGATAAATCTCATTCTAAACTGTATTTTAGTTGAACAGCTGTGTTTGAACAGTGCTCCTTGTAATGCAAAATACATTTATTACAGTGGTTCTAAAGCCATAATGTTTTTTACAATAATGCATTCTATGCATTAAAGGAGAAGTATGGACAAAGTTTTTTTGCCCCTACTTTTTCTATGGAGAACTGCCAGCTGAGGTCACTCAGCCAATCCAGGTGCTGAATCGATCCTGGCTTTACTGTCCGGATCCACCCAACAGCCTGGACCGAGAGCTGGCACGGCCTCACAGTAAATCGCTGGGAGACTGATGCAGCCCCTTCCACCCCCTGAACAGCTCAGTGATCTAGTGAGCTCTGGAGAGGAGCAACAGAGAGCCAGTGACTGACAGTCAGGGCCGCCATCAGGGGGGTACAGGCATTACACCTGTAAGGGGCCCGGGGGTCCCCAGGGGCCCGGATGGGAACCACCCTAAAAAAAAAAAAAAAAAAAAAAAAAAAATTTTTTTTTTTTTAGGGGGCTGAAGGTCCCCAGGGGCCCGGAGGCCACCAAGGGCCCCAGATGGCAAGCCCTTTTTTTTATAAAAAAAATATATTTTTTATAAAAAAATATTTTTTTTTTATAAAAAATATATATTTTTTTAATATATATATATATATTTTTTTTTTATTAAAGGGCCATTTTTTTTCTTTTATTTTTTTTAGAGGTCCGGAGGTCCCCAGGGGCCCGAAGGCCACCAGGGCCCCAGATGGCAAGCCCTTTTTTTTCTTTTTTTTTTATAAAAAATATATTTTTTTATAAAAAAATATATTTTTTTAATATATTTTTTTTATTAAAGGGCCAATTTTTTTTTTTTTTTTTTTTTTTTTAGAGGTTCGGAGGTCCACAGGGGCCCGGAGGCCCCAGGGCACCGGATGAAAACCCCCCTTTTTTTATTTATTTTCTATAAAAAAATATATATATTTTTAATATATTTTTATTTCATTTTTTTATTAAAGGGCCATTTTTTTAGGGGTCTAGGGCCCCAGATTTTTTTAGTAGGCCACCAGGGCCCCAGATGGCAACCCCCTCTTTTTTATTTATTTTTTTATAAAAAAAAAATATTTTTTTATAAAAAAATATATTTTTTTAATATATTTTTCTTTTCTTTTTTATTAAAGGGCCAATTTTTTTTCTTTTATTTTTTTAGAGGTCCGGAGGTCCACAGGGACCTGGAGATCCCCAGATGACAACCCCCCTTTTTTATAAAAAAATATATAATTTTTTTATATATTTTTTTATTTCATATATATATATATATATATTATTATTATTATTAAAGGTCCCCAGGGCCCCCGGATGACAATCCTCCTTTTTTATATTTTTTTTTTACTTTTTTATATTATTTTATTTCTTTTTTTTTAATATATAGATGTATTTTTATTAAAGGGCTCAGAGGTCCCCAGGGCCCCATGTGTCAAACCCCCTTTTTTTATAATTGTATTTTTTATTTTTCTTTATTTTTTTTTATATTTTTATTTTTTATTAAAGGGCCAGAGGTCCCCAGGGCCCTGGAAGGCAACCCCCTTGTTTTTTTGTTTTTTTATATATAAATGTTTATTTCTTTTTTATATATATATTTTTTTATTTCTTTCTTTTTTTTAAAGGGCCCAGAGGTTTCTTTTTATTAAAGGGCCCATAGGTCCCGAATAGAAAGCCCCCTTTTTTTGTAATTTCCTTTTATAAAAAAAAAAAATAAGGTCCCCGGTGCCCCAGTTGGCAACCACCCTTTTTTAAAAAATATATATATATATATTTTTTCCTCTCTTTTTTTCTTTTTATTAAAGGGCACAGAGGTCCCCAGGGCCCGGATGGCTACCCCCCTTTTTATTTTGTAAAGGGCCCCCGCTTCTCAATTCGCGCCAGCAGCCCCCCCCCCCGCTTCTCAATTTTATGCGGCAGCACCCCCCCCCCCCCCCCGGTTCTCTGCTCCAGGGGGCCCATGCCTGAAGCTGTGTAAGGGGCCCCAAAATTCCTGATGGCGGCCCTGCTGACAGTCACAACCCTCTGCTCAAAGCTGAGAGAAGAACTGAGCGATCAATTCTCACTGCAGAGCCGACAAGGGACAGATGCAGCATCTATCTGACCTAGGGGAGTATCATTTTTTATTTTATTTTGGGAAACCCATACTTCTCTTTTAAGGTAAAAAACTTGTCATGGTCAGGGGTCAGGCTCAGAGACTAGCCGCTAATGCAGAAGAGAGTCTCCCAATGACAAGCATGCTTACATATGTACATGAGCAGGTAACCTGGTTTATGCAGGAACCAGACTTCACCAGAGCTCCTGATGGTGTTTTTGGGTTTTGCTGCATGCTAGTGCCAAGTTACAGTCCTCAAGATTGTCTCACCAGGGTCCGGTAGCAGATATAGCATGTAGGGATCAAGCAGAGGAGTAGTTAGTAAACAAGCCAAAGGTTGGTATCAAGCGGTTGCAGTTTTGGTTCAAGCGGAAGTGTAGTCAAAGAACAAGCTTGTCAGGGTTGAATTTGGAGAAGACCAGACAAAGCACGAAAAATTGCCAGCGTCCACTGGCTTATAGAAGGACAAGCAGTTCCCCTCATAAATTGTTGGATTATCATCAGCCTTTGATTGCTGTGTTTGTGTGCCTTGTGCTTCTGCTTGATTACCCGTTACCAACCCGTCTTATCCCTGACTTGTTCTGGGTTCGCTCCTGTCTCTGACCCCGGCTTGTTCCACGGACCTGCTCCTGCCTTTGTTCCTGATTGATGTCCTGTGCTTTGCGTCCTTCTCTACCCATCTGTCAAGATCTGCCAACTCCTCCAGAGCCTCATTTTCTGTGTCTACTTCTCTGCTCTTGGATGTCCTCTCATCTGGAACCATCAGGCAGCTTCATCTTCAGGCAACCTGTGGTTCCTTTAGCACAGCACCCTCTGTCACCACCGTTATAACAAATAGCTGCAGGCAGGGCCGGCGCTAGCGCAAGGCAACATGGGGACCTGCCTCACGGCGCCAGCGCCGGCCCTGGGGGGGGGGCGCCCAAAAAAAGCTCCCTGGTCGGAAAAAATTCCAACCTGGGCTGTCCATCTACGGCTGCGGCTCACTGGGCCACCTCCCGCACTATAGCCCCGGCGGCACGGCACTTCACATGGGCTCCTGCGCCGTTATCTGTTTTTTCAGCCCTTCCGCCTGGTTGGCTGGTGGAACTGTCTGTCTCCCTCGATGTGGGCGTGGCGGGGAACACCAGCCAACTGGGCGGAAGGGCTGAAAAAAACAGATAACGGCAAAGCCCAAGTAAAGTGGGACATTTTTTTTCCTAAGCGCGATTGGCAGGTGGTGGAGTGGGAGGCGCAGTGTCTCTATCGTGCGCTGATTGGCCGTATGGGATACGATGCCCATGACGTGTACAAATTGTGTCTACAGCGCGGCGGCGCCAAGTTTGATTTTCCTTCATCAGGAGAATCCATAAAGGTAGGCAAAACACTCTCTCCTGTACCGCAGGGGAGAGAGAGAGACAGTGAGCAGTGCTAAGTAGAGAGCTGCTGAAGTTAACGTAAGTAAACCAGCAGGTGATTGCCCTCTGTTCAGCGCTGCTCGCTGTCTCTCCATCTGCATGATTAATGTAGGAAAGGACAGAGCTGGGGGGGGTTGTCTGTGTAAATCTAAAGGGGTCTAGTGGTGCAGAGTATTGCTATGTAATGTAAAAGGAGTCCAGAGGTGCGGTGTGGTGCTGTGTAATGTAAAAGGGGTCCAGAGGTGCTGGGGGTTGTGTAATGTAAAAGGGGTCCAGAGGTGCGGTGCTGTGTAATGTAAAAGGGGTCCCGAGGTGCAGGGTGCTGTGTAATGTAAAAGGGCCCAGAGGAGCGGTGCTGTGTAATGCAAAAGGGGCCCAGAGGTGTGGTGCTGTGTAATGTAAAAGGGGCCCAGAGGTGCGGTGCTGTGTAATGTAAAAGGGGTCCAGAGGTGCGGTGCTGTGTAATGTAAAAGGGGCCCAGAGGTGCGGTGCTGTGTAATGTAAAAGGGGTCCAGAGGTGCAGTGCTGTGTAATGTAAAAGGGGCCCAGAAGTGCGGTGCTGTGTAATGTAAAAGGGGCCCAGAAGTGCGGTGCTGTGTAATGTAAAAGGGGCCCAGAGGTGTGGTGCTGTGTAATGTAAAAAGGGTCCAGAGGTGCAGGGAGGGCACTGTATAATGTAAAAGTGGACCAGTGCTGTGTAATGTAAAAGGGGTCCAGAGGTGCAGGGTACTGTATAATGTAAAAGTGGAGCAGAGCTGTGTAATGTAAAATGGGTCCAGAGGTGCAGGGTACTGTATAATGTAAAAGTGGACCAGAGCTGTGTAATGTAAAAGGGGTCCAGAGGTGCTGTGTAATGTAAAAGGGGTCCAGAGGTGCTGGGGGCTGTGTAATGTAAAAGTGGTCCAGAGGTGCGGTGCTGTGTAATGTAAAAGGGGTCCAGAGGTGCGGTGCTGTGTAATGTAAAAGGGGTCCAGAAGTGCGGTGCTGTGTAATGTAAAAGGGGTCCAGAGGTGCAGTGCTGTGTAATGTAAAAGAGGCCCAGAGGTGCGGTGCTGTGTAATGTAAAAGGGGTCCAGAGGTGCGGTGCTGTGTAATGTAAAAGGATGCATCTGTTTGGTCACATGACTTAGGCTACTTTCACACTGGGGCGTTGCGCCGTCGGCAGTAAAGCACCGCTATTTTAGCAGCACTTTACTGTCGTTTTTGCTGCATTATGCGGCGCTGTGTGTGCGTGCTGGGGGCAGCAAAATGCACCTTCGCCTGAGTTGCCAAAAATCCTTGCACCGGCCCTGGCTGCAGGTAGGGATCCAGCAGAAGCTTAGTCAAGAAACATATCAAAGGTTGGTAACTAGTGGTGGTAAAGATAAAGACAGTAGCAAGAGTAAAAGAAGCAAAATATTGGCTGGAGAAGAGCGCAACAATCTGGCAAAAAGGAAGTGCGGAGACCTGGTTTTAATCAGGAAGTTCATGGAAGGATCAAAGAGTTCAAGGTTCATCAGAAACAAGGTACAAGGCAAGATTGTCTAAGGCAGGAATCCACAAACTATGCCCCTCTAGCTGTTGCGGAACTACATGTCCCATGAGGCATTGTAAAACTTTGACATTCACAAACATTCACAGATATAACATAATGGGAATTGTAGTTCCTGAAAAACTAGAGGGCCATAGTTTGGGGACCCCTGGTCTAAGGGATTAGACAGGGAGCTGTCCAGCATTTTAGGTGGCACAGCTAGAAGAACCACAGCCAGACACCGCAGAGATCGCAGGCTCCAATTTGGACTCTGAGAAAACCTTAAGTGACTATTTTTCTCTCCCCATACCTAAATACTTGAGTTCTGTATCCATTCAACAATATACTTTCTGCAGGACTCTCCTCTCTCCCCTCTCTCACAGGCTTAGCTGAGAGCAGTAGGAGTCATTGTCTCCTGCTGCTCTCACTCAAATGCAATGAGGAGGGAGTGGAGCTGAGTCATGCTGTGTGCCATCATAGGAAGCAGCTTCTTATGGGGGCACACACAGAAGAGGAGGGGCTTGAATCATTGGTGGGGGGACCCCATAAGAAGGAGGTTCAGGGCTGCTCTGTGCAATACCATTGCACAGAGCAGGTAAGTAATATAAGGTACACATTGTCTTGTAGCCATACACCAGGGATTACTGCTAACTGTGCATTAACCTCCCTGGCGGTATCCCCGAGCGTGACTCGGGGTGTTTTTTTTTTGCAGAGATCGGTATCCCCGAGTCACGCTCGGGGTAGCCATGCAGAGCCTGCAGCGCGCGCTGTCTTACCTTCTTCCTGGATCCAGCGATGCATCCACGCTGTGTGAGCGAGCGGGTGCTCGCTCGATTCACACAGCGTCCCCGTGTGCCGCCGATCTCCGGTCCCTGCAACGTTATGACGCACGGGAGCGGAGAACGGCGCCAAATTCAAAGTAAACAAACACTTTACATACCGTACAATGTAATCTTATAGATTACAGTACTGTATGTAAAAAATACACACCCCCCCTTGTCCCTAGTGGTCTGTCCAGTGCCCTACATGTCCTTTTATATAATAAAAACTGTTCTTTCTGCCTGGAAACTGTAGATTGCCCATAGCAACCAAAAGTGTCCCTTTATGTCAAAAATGGTTTTAGATCAGCTAGAAAACAGCGATAATAAATTATAATCACTTGCAGAATTTAGCGATAGCGATTTGTGGGGAAATTCGTCATAAAAAAAAAAAATAATGACCGCGACAATTCTGCAACTGAGCAAATTTCAGTGTTTTTGAGTTGATTACATTATTGAATATTTTTTATTATAATTTGTTATAATTATTTATAGTTTTTTATTATATAAAAAATTATGATTTTGTTTTTCAAACTTTATCATACCCGGGATGTCTTGTTTGGACAGATTTAAGCAAGTTATTCCTAAGAATTGCAGGCCTACAGTATAAAACGCCAAATTTCCATTCAAATAATTGTACCGCTTTTGGTACGTAATTCCAGACAGAATCATACCGCCAGGGAGGTTAATGCGGACGCGTGCATAAATGTATGCACACACATGCATTGCTATTGGTGATGGCACACAGACTATTTAAATAGGATAGTTACACATTGCCAGTAATGACTTGTATTCAGCAGTACCCTTAACCTGTCTTCAGCATTTCCTGATTGTTTTTCCGATTCTGACCTGGGTCTTGACCTGCGATGAGTTTCTTCATTTTCACAAAAAACTTGAGAATAGACATGTGCAATTCGAATTAGTATTTTAACGAATTTCGACAAATTTGTAATTTTGGAAATTTCATCATTCGAAAACCCTAAAATTTGAAAATCTGAAATAATAACTAACTAATAATAATTTAACTATTTAACTATTACTAACTAATAAAATATAGGTATTGAAATTTCCTTTCAAATTTGGCTGTTAGTGAATGTAACGAATACAAATGTATTCTAAGTTATGAATTATCCAAAATAATGTTGTATCTAAATGAATGGAACGTAACAAATTAATAATAACAAATAACAAAAATAATAATAAAAACTTTTTTATTATTATTATTGTTATTATTTAGTCATTTGTTCCACTCCATTTGTTTAGATGCGGCATTCGCTATTTCCGATAATTCGTAACTTCAAATAAATTTGTATTCATTACTTTCACTAACATCCAAATTTGAAAGCAAATTCCAATACCTATAATTTATTTGTTAGTTATTTAGTTATTCTTTCAAATTTTTGGATTTTCTTTCTTATTTTTTGGATTTTCACATTTTCTAATTTAGGAATTTTCTAATTTACGATCTGCAATCATAATGAATGACCCGAAAGGCAAAAAAAATAAAACGACAGTGCACATTAATACTAGAAAGCGACAGGGAAATCATGCAGTTATTATTGATCATAAATATCTACAGCACCATTTAGTGGTCAGTGGTGGTGATTGGTACATTATATATATAAATCTGAGTTACTGTAATACAATCCATTGTTTATCATATTTACACCCTGGCCTTGGAAGTCTGCAAAAGAGTTTTTGTCCTATTACAAGATTAGGAAAGAAGGTCATGGGATTAACTCAAGAAGCATTCTGAGAATACAAATAAACTCAAGGTCATGAAAAGAAGGTTGTGAATAATCAAGGCACATTTCCAGTATATCCTGTCTAATACTTTCGGTGTTTCGTATATACACGTCCCAGACCTGTTTACTCTTGTGCAGGAAAATGCAAGGGTATGGACCTTTTGAAGTTTGTTATTAAACAGATGTTGCACACTTTTGTAAACTTTACCAAAGCATTTTATTATAGTATATCATAACACAGAAAATCTAGCTTTAAAAATAGAGACGCACAGGCTTCATTATCTCCTCAAACTTCAACAATATATCGTAACTAGGCTCTGAAAGTTAGTAAATCAAATAATATACAGTATTTATGTGAATGTGACATAACTGAAGAAGTGCAGAGAGCGCTCATCATTGTCCCGAACCAGGTGGGGACTGCGGTCACTGTGTGTAGTAAACATGCAGAATTCATCTGAAAGTACTGTCCCATACCACTACACACTGTAACTTAATGTAGGTTGCATTAGGAGGGACACCACAGAACCCATGCCCTTTCCACCAGTCCAGCGAATGTCTGTTATCTCACTCCCAGTAACAGAATGGGGTCCCGTTGTGCACCCATTATGACCTCATACATGCACTTGTTAACACCTTCTTTTCCTGTACTCATGTGACCAGGCCAAAGTTCTCCGAAATGCAGATTCGTTTCTGTTTGCTACTGGATAAAGGCCACAAGGGAGGGAGCCAGGACATCTACCACCTCGCTACCAGAGTACCTGTCATGTTAACAACTGGTTGCTTTGTAACTTGCTCTAGACCTTGGTAACCCATAGTAACTACTTTACTTCTCTTGTTGATCTGCCAAGTAAACCTGTAGCAGCTGAGATTCATACCCCACCTGTGGTGACCCGTACATTCAGGGGCCCGCTCTTCTCTCTACTCCACCCTCTATATGGTAATGGATAGATTCATGCAGGGGCCAGGACAAGGGGGTGGGCAGGAGGGACGGCTGCCCTGGGCACTGTTGTATCATGGGAGATGGGGAGCACCACAAGGAAATTGGGGGAAGGGATTTATGTTGGGAGGGGGAATTGGGAGGGGGAATTCGGGGAGCAACAGGGGGTAAGAATTGTTCTAGGAGGGGAAATTTAGAGAGGGGTGCTAGGAATGGTGATTTAGGGGGGTTTATGTTAGGAAGAGGGATGTGGGAAGAGGGTTTGTGCTAGAAGGGGGGTTTGTGCTTGGATTGGGAAGTGGAATTTTTGCTGGGAGGGGGGAATCTGGAGTTGGGGTAAAGGATTTGTGCTCAAAGGAGAAATTTGAGGGGTAGAGAATTTGTGCTAGGAGGGGGACTTTGTTTGGGGGGTATTTGTTCTGGGGGCATACTGGGAGAGAGAGGATGTGAGGTGAGGGGGGATGGGAGAGAAAAGATTTGTGTTGGGAAGGGGGATTTCAGTAGGGGGCGGATTTGTACTTTTGTACTGGTAGAAGGAGGAATTTCTGCTTAGAGGGTAAACATGCAGAGATTTTGCTGACACATAATGCTTATACATCTTGGGATGGGGGGTGCAATTTGGCATGTTCGCCCTGGGCTCTAGATGACCTTGTCCCGGCACAGGATTCATGCATAGCATGAATCTATCCACAGCCACCGCGGCCACCCCCTATTCCTGCGTCGGGCCCCTTTCAGGGCATCGGGTGCATGAAATAAAGTGGCAGAGTTTTTTATTTGAAGATTCCTGATTAGAGCCAGAGCCAGAAGCTCTAATGGTTTCAAAATCGGGTGGGCTCGGGACGCAGAGGATGAGTTTTAATCCCACTCTCTGTTGAAACACTTGTAGCGGTACCCCCATGAGGACTGCTAATAGACTCTGTACCCCATTGGTTACCTTAACTCTGCAAATCCTCTCTTGCCTTTGACACCTCGGGTTCCATCCTGTCACAGCTGTGATAGTAAGTAGAATCTCACAAAAAAACAATGAACAAATCAGATATGTTTACTGAGATAAGAGAAACACAAAGAATTGTATTAGAAAACTTAGCTTAGGTTAACAGTGAAAATGCCCCATATATTATCATACATGAATACTTGACATGAATTCAATACAAGACCTATGTGGACAGGTAGACAGGGGAGTAGACACCCAACACTATATCACACAAATTGAATTTCTCCCCTTTATATCCTCAACACATAGACCAGCAAATGGCAAAATATCAGCTACAATAGAACTCAAATAACATACTATAGTGTGGCTCCCTGTAGTGATTCAATGCAATACAATGCAATAATTGCAAAGGAATATAAGTTAGTTGTGGAGAAAAGAGGAAATAAGAAATGTTCCTGTAGTTCCAATTATCTAGCCTGTGTTCTATATACTTCAGTTAATTGTAATCCAATATGCAAAAGGTAATTAAAAATGAACTAAACTGCACCTTATCTGAAGAGATGAAAACCAGTGTATGCTCCTCCTTTAACTGTAACAAAGAAGTGTTCACAATACTGATTTTAAAGCACAATGGGTATATTGACCCCAGGCACCTGCTGTGTGAGGCCTGTGTAGAAGTAGATTCACATCTGTGGAACTACAAGTATCACCAGCCAGCCTGTATAAGTGTTATTCAGAAGTACTGTTGTTAACTATCACAAGGGCTATGCCCACCCACCACTATAAACATCAGATGAATAGAGGATTTCCCAACAGAATTCTCTGTCTCTGTATTTATTTTGCCCTGTGGAAATGGCAGCACCATGCCACACTGCAGTTCCCGATGAACTGGATTGCAGTCCACTGTACTGGAATAGCGATGCTGTCCTAAGAGATCCCTCCGGGGTTGGCTATCCGACTCCCCGCTGTGTTTAGGCCGCAGATTCTCAGCAATCCCTGTCACACAGACCTCCTGCTGGCAGGATCAAAATGGCGTCCAGAGAGAGTGAATCAGGCCGCACCATCCCTTTTTATTTCCTCTTCCAGCACGGCATTCTGTTACCTGTAGTCCAGATTGCTCCTGAAAACTTCCTGTCACTTCCTCCTCTCGGACTACATGTTCCATGATGCCTTGCTCTGAGTCTTACACAAGAGAAAATAACACATATAGAGTCCAGCATGCACTAGAGGGAGCCAAACCCATTATAACAATAAAGAAACTGTCCCGAAATCAACACAGGTGGAAATCTTAGCTACACACTGAACTTCAGAAAGAGAAGACTCCCGATTGGCCGCCGAGGAGGAGGGATGAAAAGGAAGCCATGATGACCCAGAGAATGAGAGGCTGTAGGAGAACAGCAGGAGAATTGGAGGCCGCCAAGCAGGGGAAGCCACCGCCGAGCAGGAGAAGCCGCTGCCGCCGATGGGGTAAGTGTGACCGACCGACCCGGGGAGGGGAGATGACTTACTGTTTTTTCACTGGCCGCCACATGTGTTTTAAAAACCCTGGTTCTTTTGATATGCCAGAAGATTTGGCGCTCAGAAAGTAACTGCTTGTCCACTGAGAAATTCCAAGAGAATGGTTAATAATTTATTGACATACAGTATAAACCTATGCCAACCTTTCTACTGTACTAAGATAAATATGTAGGCTGTAGTGGCTGACTTACCCATCTGAAAATACAACATGCTTGGCTGTAATGATGACCGAATGAATTCTTTTTTTTTCTCTGACCCAGAATAAATATGCAGAACAGGAGTTCTGATTTCACAGCAGGCATGCTCATTTCAGGTCAGTAACTTTGAAGGCATAGAAGACAGAAACAGCCAGGCAATTTGAATTCTTGGCAGGAGAATTGCGATGTCAGCCAGCACATTTCTCTTATCGCAGGTTACCTTAGACTGTGTTCTTTATCTCCTAGTCTGTCTATGTGTGAATGGTTGGGTTGAATTCCTGTATAACTTTACACGTTGTCTGTATTGTTTACCCTCCATTCCAGCCTTACAGGCTTTTTTATGGTGAAGATTCAGTTAGGCAGAGAGTAAAGGATTTTACTGGGCAGTATCCGGAAAACTTACTTGTGTACTAAGTAAATGGCTCTGGAAACTTTTCATCCAGCAACAACATTGCTCTTGTCTGGCTGCCAAGTTCCATGTCAGCAAAGATATGATATATGAGGTGATTTTGTGTATTTTCCACTGTTTGCTAATTCCTGAACAGGGTTGTACTAATGACTTCTGCAGTTTACATTGGTCTTTTTCATTTACTGGAATTCATACAGTGCCTTAAAATTGGAACATGGATTATAATATATTCTCTCGTAACACATTTTACTCCAAGTAGCCAAGTGGTACATTGTTATTTGTACATTTAAAGCAGAACTAAAGTTAAATAATACAATACTGATAGCTGGTAGAGTTTAATGCTAGGTTCACACTGCTGCAATACAATTTTGATCCGACTGTGATTATGTAGTGCTACTTGCTAGATGCAACTTGGATACAACTTTGATAACATTTGTATATTCTGTGTGGCCAAAATCGCACTGGAATCAAACCAAAGTAGTACAGGAAACTTTTCCAAAATCACTCAGTGATTTGCATTAATGTGAACAGACAGCATTGAAAACAACGTGATTTCCCTTTTCATGCAATTCAGTATGACTCAAGTTGCATCTGAAATCGCATTATTGTGAAGAGTTATGGTGGAAGAGTTATGTCTCTTCTGCCATAAAACCCTTTCCTTCCTACTAACAAACTAAAACTCCAGGGTAATGTAAGTTCTGCGCACATATTTACGAGTGACATCATCAGTGGTCACCCAATGACTAAAAAAATGAAGACTCTGGTGAAGAGGAGTGTGGAATTTGGCTTGAGAAAAGCAAAAAGGGCTTAACCACACAACTTCAGTTGAGCTGAGTTCACCTACATAGATCAATACAGACTAAACACAAAGGCACATTTAAAACAAATTGTTCATGCTACTACACTGCCTTGGGGTGGGTTGAACTGTGTTGCATAAAAGTGCAGACATGCTGTATTTCTCCTAAATGCATAGCAGATCACTATGGGTCACCACACTGCAGTGATGCACAGAAATATCATTTTTTGACAAAGTTAAAAAATAAAAAATGCAAGGCACTGCATGAAAATAAACATAAACCAAATGATACCCATCTAATTTGATCTAAAAACAAGCATTTCTGGGAAGATTCCTTAAGATTTAAGATTGTTTCTAAAAATTGTAGACATTTGAAAACTATGCTGATTTTTGCATACAGTACATGGTGTTTACATAATAGCAGCACACTGAGCATAGCTGCATGTTGGTAACAGATACAGTATGTTGTGCATGTTGTGAAATATATGTTGAGATCTGTACCCTGCCAGAGGTAAAGTGCACATTCCTTTGTATTATGCAAAACAATAGTCTCCCATTAATTACTAAACTAGCAGCCCCCACACCACCCTGATCCCCTGTACCAATCATCACAATTAAAAAAATATTGCAGCCATGCAGGGCTCTGCCCACCTGGCCATGTCATTCAGTCACAGAGTTCTGTAAATTAGAGAACTGGCAGCTGATGAGCACTCTAGGTATTTTTTTTTAATCTTCCTGTCATTCAGTAACTAATACGATGTACAGGAAGACAGCTACACTGACAGTCTGCAGGAGCCTGAGATCTGCTGAATGCTGATCACAGACGAAATGCTTTTCAGGCTCCTAATTTTTTTACCTGCAAAAAGGCGTGCATTTATTTATTTAAAAGAAACTTTGTGCTAAAACGATCTGCTTCCTATGGTCTAGAAAGTATCTAAACACATTTTGTGCTGTTGGATTGGACACCAAAGCTTACAATTACATACTCTGGCAGAATTTATGATGTCTTGGCCATTTTTCAGAGAGTATGAATGATAATACAAAACCTTTTCTTTCACTCATGGTTAGTGTTTGGCTGAAGCCATTTGTGGTATTTGTGGATGAGGCTCTTTATCTTCTCAGATGGTAAAGCTGCCCATTCCTCTTGGCAAAAAGCCACCAATTCCTGCAAATTCTTGCATGTCTTGCATGAACTGCACATTTGAGATCTCCCCAGAGTGGCTCAATGATATTGAGGTCAGGAGATGGCCACTCCAGAACCTTCACTTTATTCTGCTGTAGCCAATGAAAGGTTGAGTTGGCCTTGTGTTTTGGATCATTGTCATGTTGGAATGTTCAAGTACGTCCCATGCGCAGCTTCCTGGCTGATGAATGCAAATGTTCCTCCAGTACTTTTTAATAACATACTTCATTCATCTTACCATCAATTTTGACCAAATGTCCTGTGTCTTTGTAGCTCACACATCCCCAAAACATCAGCGATCCACCTCTGTGTTTCACAGTATGAATGGTGTACCTTTTATCATAGGCCTTGTTGACTCCTCTCCAAATTAAGCATTTATGGTTGTGACCAAAAAGCAAAATATTGATCTCATCATTTCAAAGTACTTTGTGCCAGAAGGTTTGAGGCTTGTCTCTGTGCTGTTTCTCGTATTGTATGTGGAACTCAACCATGCAGCCCATCTTGCTTCAAGTGCCTCCTTATTGTGCATCTTGAAACAGCCACACTACATGTTTTCAGAGTCCTGTATTTCATCTGAAGTTATTTGTGGGTTTTTCTTTGCATCCTGAACAATTTTCCTGGCAGTTGTGGCTGAAATTGTAGTTGCTCTGCCTGACCATGGTTTGGTTTCAACAGAACCCCTCATTTTCCACTTCTTGATTATAGTTTGAACACTGCTGATTGGCATTCTCAATTCTTTGGATATCTTTTTATATCCCTTTCCTGTTTTATACAGTTCAACTACCTTTTCCCGCAGATTCTTCGCAATTCTTTTTCTTTCCCCATGACTCAGAATCCATAAAACGCCAGTGCAGCACTGGATGAAAGATGCAAGAGTCTGTCAGGAGTGCAGAAATGTTTTGACCTTTTATACACATACACACTAATTACAAGCAAACAGATCCCAGGTAAGGATGGTTAGCTTTAATAGCTATTCAAACCCCTTTGTGTCAAGTTGTGTGCATGTTATCAGTCCAAAATCACCAGGGTATCTAAACTTTTGATCAGGGTAATTTGGGTTGTTTCTGTTGCAATTATGATTTAAAAAGAATAAACACGGTTGATTGAAAATAAATGGTATCAGCCAAACACTAACCATGAGTGAAAGAAACGTTTGTGTTATCATTCATATTCTCAGAAAAATGGCCAATAAATCATAAATTCTGCCAGGGTATGTAAAATTATGAGCACAACTGTATGTATTAGGCTGTCCATAGACAGGTATATATACAGTCTATACCATGTAAAAAAGTAATTACACTTCTTGACAAGTAATGAAAATTTTTTCCTTTTCAGTAATTTATTCAAAAAACAATATGAATAGATGTTATGATGTGTACTGGGGAAAAAGGAAGTAAACCTTTCAATGACAAAATCCCTTGCATAAACTGCCTGTTTCAAATCCCCATAACATTTTATGGCATTTAAATCATTGCTTTGACTAGTCCAGACTATCCATTGATGAATTTGCTAATGTGCTTTGGGTCATTATCATGTTCAAAGCTCTATTTTCAAATTATATCCAATTTTTTATTTTTTAATTGCCTTATATTTTCACTAAGCACACTTTGATATGCAAAATTCACAGCTGACACAAGATTGATCTGAAGGCAAAAACATTGTTCACGTTTCAATTGAAGTTGCGCTCTGCAAGAGAATTTTCCACAGAACAAAAAATGGTGCAAAACGTCACTTTGAAAAGAGTACCAATCACGTACAAAAAAATAAATAAAAAATTCTTGCTTGCAGATGATCAGATAATGAAAGTCAGTAGAGCTTTGCCTCATTTACTAAGCTCTGTTCCATTCCATTGCAGAGTGCAACTGTTCTTGTAAAGTGAACAGTCTACTTGCTTTTAGTAAATCAATCCGAATTACTGTAAGCTGCCCCGACCTTAAGCAGCAAGGCAACCCCAAATCCTAACATTTACATTACTTGCGAAAAACATGTCTACTCTTGCCCTGCCCAAACAATTCTATCTTTCAATCATTAGTCCGCAGCACATTGTTGCAGAAAGCCTAGTATTTGCCTAGCTCAGGGGTGTCCAAACTTTTTTCAAAGAGGGCCAGATTTGATGCAGGGAACATGCGTGAGGGCCGACCATTTTTGCCTGACAGTCTTTGAACCATTCAAATTCGGTCTAAGTGTGTTTGCCCGAGCACTAATACACAGCCCAACAAGCCCTGCCTTTGTGGCTGTGTGTGGTGAAGAGTTGAGCTTGGGCGTGTTATTTGTATCTATCTATCTATCGATATAGATATCTATATAGTTATATATATCTTTTGTGGCCCCAACGAATCCCAGAGCGCCGCTTAAGACTAAGGATGAACTCGGGAGTATTATTTTATGTATACCTTATTTATCAGCGTATAACACGCACATTCACTTTAAGAGGAGTTTCAGGAGGAAAAAAACAATTTTAATCAAAGAACTGTGAAGCAAAATAAGGGTCAGTGTCCATCAATGCAGAGGACAACTGCTGAGAAGTGAGGTCACCCTTATGCCACGTACACACAATCATTTTTCAGCATGAAAAAAACATAGTTTTTCAAAAACGTCATTTAAAATGATCAGGTTCTGAAAAACAACAAAAAAAAAATCGAACATGCTCCATTTTTTAACGCCGTTTTAAACAATGTCGTTTTTCGGGTTGTAAAAAATGATCGTGTGTGGGCTAAAACGATGTAAAAAACCTGCACATGCTCAGAAACAAGTTATGAGAAGGAAGCGCTTGTTCTGGTAAAACTACCTTTCATAATGAAGTAAGCACATTCATCACGCTGTAACAGACAGAAAAGCGCAAATCGTCTTTTACTAACACTAAATCAGCTAAAGCAGCCCAAAGGCGATTTTTCATGAGATCATTGCCAGAGTTTATAGCCTTTAGCAATAATCACTGTGGCTCTCCCCACGAGGAGAACACGATAACTCCACGGGATGGATTCCCCCATTAACATCAGTGTTGATGTTAGAATGCACCTATTTTCTTTCCTGCAACCACAGGTTGAAAATCTAACCATCTATGGCTGGCTTAACAGTCATTGGTGTTGCACCTGCTCTGACTAGATACTACAAGGTAGGAATTAGACCTGCGTTACGGTGCATTGTTTTTAGAACGAATAAAAAAAAAAAATCTTACACACACTATTTATTTTTATTTAATTCTATTAAATGTTTTGTACAATATAACAATAAGGTATATACATAATTTCTTCTGCCATGATGAACCACAATGCATGGTAGTGAGTTGATCTGCATTGTGTTGCATTGTAACGCATGTGTGTTGGAAGTGCGTTGGGTCAATGTGTTGGGGTACCATTGATGATGGATGGCACTGTAACACACTGATGCTTGTAACGTGTATTAACATAGGTTGCCGTAATGCACATTTACCACAACACAAAGGTGGGATTTGGCGCTAAGCATGGCAATTCACAGAACAATGCAAAACACAAAATTCCCCAGCATACTTACCAGCTAGCCAGCATAATATAAAGAAAAAAGAGGTCTAAACTGTTTCCACAAGTTACATTGGATGCAAATATATGTGAAAGCCGCACTGCCACGTCAAGGCCCCTCTGCAAAGTGCAGTCCCTAACTCTACTCTAACATTTCCAAATTGAGAAATATATAGCAAGAAATAAATTGAGTGTCTAAACTAGTCCAAAAATGTTAAAACAGAGGTTTTTGTTGCATATATTTGCATTCATAAGTGAAGCTACACAGAGCTCGGAGCCCAAACGGCCCACCTTCTGAAACCTTAATGGCCCATTCTGCTGGAGCCTGAAAGGCCCACCCTTCTAAAGCCTGAATGGCCCACCCTGATTGAGCTTAAACGGCGCACCCTTCTGGGGCCTGAACGGCCCACTCTTCTGGAGCCTGAATGGCCCACCTTCTGCTTGTAGTGATATTGGTGTTGGGTTTAGAAAGTCTCTAGCACTAGAATAGATCATTTCCACTTATTGTGAAAAAAATCATATTATTCCAGCCACTGTTTTATTGTTGGTTCGATAGTACCAGATGATAAAAAAAACTGGCCTCCAACCTCCCCTTATAGCCAGTCCAACACACGCCTAAAAAGTATCAGCCTTCAACCTCCCCTCATAGCTGATCAAACACACGCCTGCAAAAAACACTGTGGCACTCCTTCTGGAGCCTGAGTGGCCCACCCTTTTGGGGCCTGAATAGATATGTACAAAAAGAAAATTTGGTTTTTTTCGTTTTAATTTCTTTTTTAATTAATTTCGTTAAGTTAGATTTGTTAAATTTGTTAAATTCGTTTTCGGAATTCGATAGTTTTCGACCAAATTTGAAAAAACCTGGTCGAATTCGATAGTTTTCGACCGAATTCGAAAAACCCGGTCGAATTTGATCGTTTTCGCCCGAATTGGGAAAACCCTGTCGAATTTGAAAACATTTCTACCGGATTCAATATTATTTCTACCGGATTCGAATTCGATCATATTTTGATCGGATTCGAAAATATTTCAACTGAATTCAATAATATTTCATCCACTATCGTTAATATTTCAACCAAATTCGATGATATTTCAACCGGATTGGAAATGATTTCAACCGGATTTGAAATTATTTCCACCGGATTGGAAATGATTTCAACCAAATTTTATTGTATGTATTTGTATTTGTATTATTGTATTTGATTACATTCTATTAAATTCTATTCTGTTCTTTACTATTCTTTGATTTTCTTTCTATTGTTTTATTATTTTATATTCTATTTTATTGCATTCTTTTTTAGAAATCGATTTATATTTTTTAGATTTTGATTCAAATTTGTTTTTAATTTTCATTCGAATTGTTTTCGAATTCGATTCGAATAGGATTTGTTTTCGAACTCGATTCAAATAGAATTTGTTTTCGAATTTATTTCGAATTCGATTTGAATTCGAATTTCGTTTGCGTTTTTTTCAAATTTCTTTAAATTCGTTAATTTTGAAATTGCATCCGAATTTCCGAATAATGAAAAAATTTAGTCCGAATTCGAATGGCCCACCCTTCTGGAGCCTGAAAGGCCCACTCTCCTGGAGCCGTAACGGCCCACTCTCCTGGAGCCTAAACGGCCCACTCTCCTGGAGCCTGAACGGCCCACCCTTCTGGATCCTGAACGGCCCACCCTTCTGGAGCCTGAACGGCCCACCCTTCTGGAGCCTGAATGGCCCACTCTTCTGGAGCCTGAAAGGCCCAACCCTTCTGTAGTCTGAACGGCCCACCCTTCTGGAGCCTGAACGTCCCACTCTTCTGGAGCCGGAACGGCCCATTCTTCTGGAGCCGGAACGACCCACTTTTCTGGAGCCTGAACGGCCCACCCTTGTGGAGCCTGAACGGCCCACCCTTCTGGAGCCTGAACGGCCCACCCTTCTGGAGCCTGAATGGCCCACTCTTCTGGAGCCTGAAAGGCCCAACCCTTCTGTAGTCTGAACGGCCCACCCTTCTGGAGCCTGAATGTCCCACTCTTCTGGAGCCGGAACGGCCCATTCTTCTGGAGCTGGAACGACCCACTTTTCTGGAGCCTGAACGGCCCACCCTTCTGGAGCCTGAACGACCCACCCTTCTGGAGCCTGAACGGCCCACCCTTCTGGAGCCTGAACGGCCCACCCTTCTGGAGCCGGAATGGCCCACTCTTCTGGAGCCTGAATGGCCCACTCTCCTGGATCTTGAAAGGCCCACTCTCCTGGAACCTGAACGGCCCACCCTTCTGGAGCCTGAAAGACCCACCCTTCTGGAGTCCGAATGGCCCACTCTCCTTGAGCCTGACTGACCCACTCTCCTTGAGCCTAAAAGAGTGCGTGGCCCATGTTCAGACTCCAGAAGAGTGTGTCACCCACGTTCAGGCTCCATCAGAGTGCGTCGCCCACGTTCAGGCTCCAGAAGAGTGCGACACTCCCATTCAGGCTCCAGAAGAGTGCGACACTCACGTTCAGGCTCCAGAAGAGTGCGACACTCCAGTTCAGATTCCACGCTCGATGAGCTGTAAGTAATCCCAAACCACGCCAAGCATCATGTGATCAAGACGCTGGCGTGGTCCACCATCCCGCCTCCCGCGCACTGATGACAGTGCGCAGGTATGCAGTCATAAGACCCAATGGCGTGACGCCAGGTCAGAGGCTGCAAGCAGGGAGCTACGATTGGAGCTCCCTATTCAGGACGGACACTTCATGCGCCAATCGGGGAAGGAATACCAGTATCAGGGCTGGATCATGTGACCAGATCGTTTGTTTGTTTCAACCCTTAACCACTTCCAGAACAGACCACTGTCATATGACATCCTTGACTTTGAGCGGGGATATCTGAATGATGGGTTCAGCTACAAGCATCATTCAGATATTGTTTTTTTCAGCCGGCAATTTCCTTCACCATAAGAATATTCATAGCAGCTCTTCAGCCTCTTGATCGTTCTTACAGGTGGTGAGAGGGGATGTCCCCCCTCCTCCCGCCGCCCTCTGGTGCTTCTACCGACACACCCCTGCCATTGGTGAGTCGGAGATAGGATCCGCCGGCCCCAGATGTTTACCATAGTGATTTCTGGTGAACCAGATGGTCGCCGGAGTCTTTATGATCGTCCGGGGGCGAGACGCAATGATATGACGGCACGCATTCAAACAAATGGCGCCGCATCGGCTTGGAAGCGGAGATCCTTTTTTTGTTGTATTTCAAGCTTCCCAGCCTAGAGGTGAGATGTGGGGTCTTATATTTTGTGATTAAATATACATATATATATTTTTAAGTGTCAAACTAAAACAATTAAGGTAAAACTGTCAATAAAAAAAAACATTTAAAGAGCCCCTGTCCCTGTGTCCTCGCAGAAGCGATCGCATACGCAAGTCCCACCCACATGAAAACGATGTTCAAACCACACATGTGAGGTATCGCCGCAAACGTTAGAACGAGAGCAATAATTTTAGCCCTAGACCTCCTCTGTAACTCAAAACATGTAACCAGTAAAAAAAAAGCGTCACCTATGCAGATTTTTAAGTACGGAAGTTTGGCGCCATTCCACGAGGGTGCGCAAGCATGACATGTTAGGTATCTATTTACTCGGCGTAACTTCATCTTTCACATTATGCAAAAAAATTGGGTTAACTTTACTGTTTTTTTTTTTTTAAAGCAGGAAACAGTTTTTTATTTTTAAAAACACGTTTGAAAAATTGCTGCGCAAATACCGTGTGAGATAAAAAAAATTCAATATTGTCGCTCTATTTTTGTTTTTAGCGCAAAAAATAAAAACTGCACAGGTGATCAAATACCACCAAAAGAAAGCTCTATTTCTGGGAAAAAAAGGACGCCAATTTTGTTTGGGAGCCACGTCGCAGGACCGCGCAATTGTCATTCAAAGCGTGACAGTGCCGAAAGCTGAAATTTCGCCTGGGCAGGAAGGGGGTATATGTGCCCAGTAAGCAAGTGGTTAATTGTTTTCAATGTTTGATGTTTTTATTTTTTTGATATTATATTAATAAATGTATCTATTTTTGATATGTCTGCTCTTTTCTGAGTTCATCTACTCACCCTGTACCAGAATAGTCCTACATGCCCGCTCTCTTCCTTTGGGCTCTCCTGGGTCCTTGGGGTCCCCTGAGCCCTTTTTTCTATCTCACTAGATTCTGGATAATGGTACTGTTTTAAATGTAATGCTATTTAGTCTATCAAAGAGGCCAAAAATATATTTGTAACCTATCAGCGTTGATATACGTTCTTTTTTTTTTTTTTTTTGCTGTGTAATGTCAGATCGCCTCCTCCGCTGTATACATGGACAGGCCAAAGTAGGTGGGGTCAGGGGTGGAGCCAAGGGAGGCAGCAAAATTAATATTTACCTAGGTAATCAATAGTCATTTTATAGTTTTGCTCAAATGCTATTGGGTCGTAAAAGGCTTTTTTTCTGGCACACAATTGCTGCAATCTGATTGGACAGGCATGCACTTTAACATTAACTGTTAAAGTTACTTGCAGATCATGCAATTACATTTTGAATTTATAGGAGATTTCTTTTAACATCAATTGTTAAGCATTTGGGCTTGATTTGCTGGACAGTCCTGGACAAACTAGCAATGATTTGAAATTTACACAACTTGTAGATTGTTCTCCTTACAGTGGAGTGATTGATTTCAAATAGTTAATGTTTTTAAATCTTTTGTCTGAGGCCCCATACACACGATCGGATATATCCGATGAAAACGGTCCGCGGACCATTTCCATCGGATATGTCCGATCGGGAGTTTGATCCGATGGCGTGTACACACCATCGGATCAAATTCCCCGCCGCCGGACGGCGCGGTGACGTGGCGATGACGCGGCGGTGACGTTGACGCCGCCGCGTCACCGCTACGTCACCACACCAGGAAGTAAAACACTTCCGCGCATGCGCCGAATCCATTCGGCAGCGGCGCGGCGGCGGTGGGAGCCGACATGTCTGCTGGTAAGTGTACTAACCAGCAGACATGTCGGGCGGACAGATTCCCACCGGATAGATTTCAAAGCTTGCTTTGAAATCTGTCGGGTGGAGAAATCTGTCCGCTAGCCCATACACACGAGCGGAGATGTCTGCTGAAACGGTCCATCGGACCGTTTTCAGCGGACATATCCCCTCGTGTGTACGCGGCCTTAGAGAGCTCTTTTGAACCTAACATGATGACACCATGATGACACCACACACATTCTTAGCCAAGAGGTCACCATAGCCTAGATATCTAAGATAGGGCCAGTTGACACCTGAATTACACAAGATAGCGGTCTGTGTTCCCGTGCAATTCAGTCCAGTTCAGTTCATTTGAATAGGCTAAAATTGCACTGGATCTCACCAAAAACACACTGCAACAAGATCTTATGGTACTGTGGTACCATGTGATCTGGTGCAGGCAAATGTATTGCATTTGTGATCTGCATTTAGGGTGATGTTTTATGTACATTAACAACTGTGCAGATTGCACACCATGTGGTGCTGCAAATGTGCACAGAATGTGGGTTTCCCACACTGAGTTCTGGTGAACAAGCTCTAAATAGGACAAGTTCCATCTACATAATCCCTAAAAAGGTTCTAATCATTGGAACACCTGATTCTTGTTTCATAGATTTGAAGTATTGGTAAATGTAAATGGAGTTGTACTTATTTTTTTCCATATGACAAATCTGCGTTTCCATTCAAATAGATTATTGGAATTAATACACAATAGGCCAAATTCACAAACATATCACATCAGGATAAGGAAGAACACCATTTTCTGAGTACAATGAAATGTAAAAAATACAGTCACAAGGATAAATTAGAGCATCTTATTCTTGTATTAAAACTTTGTAATATGAGTCGTAATTTGCTTGAATATGTCACTTTCATCTGTAGGCACTGTTTGAATGAAGATATAATGTGTGCTTGTTAAAATATTTTTAAAAAGTCAACAATTTATATTGGGGGAACTTACTTTTTTACATGACTGTATCTCCCTGAGAATAATGTGGCCATCTCCAAAGAGTCATTCCAGTTATAATACTTGGTTGTCAATGACATAGACAGACATCCATAGAAAATAAACAAGCCCAGCTCACAGGAACAATTTTCTTAACAAGCTGAAATATCCACATGTGCAATATTGAGCATAATTCCTATCTAGAGGCATTCAGGATCACCCACTAGGGAGGTCAAAGAGAGTATGATAATCTCATGTGATGCCAGAATCAGGAACATTGCTTGGGGATAGTGTGTGTGTTCTAAGGCCACACTTAGAAAGCATGATCACACTTCATAACAACTTAAAGGCTCCTTTTACAATATGTATATACCAGGATTAAATGAGCCAAAGTAATTATCTTTTCAAAGAGCTTGATAAAGGTATTTGACAAAATATGTTTCTGTATTGTATTTCTAAATGCATATTAATCAGTAATCTGGGTCGTAACTAGAAATCATGGGGATCCATAGCTAAAAAAAAAAAAATCTCACAAAGCCCAAAGCAAGAGGAATCCTTGAATCAGTCTCCTGGGTGAATAATTCAAGTAATTAAAGCCCTGTACTGCTCAGAATAAACAAATGCGTGCCAGTAGAACCATTTTTTGGAGGAATTTATCATGAACACCTCTCTTCGGGGCAACTAGAGCCTCCAATTTGTAAATTTGAGCGACTCTTTTTAACCAAATGGCTATGGACAGTACTTGCGTCCGTTTCCAAAAGAGGGGAATGCAACTCTTTCCTGCGGTGATCAATAATGGCAAGTGGCTATAGGCCTTTCCAGAGAAGCAGTGATGATTCAGAAGGAAGAGAGCGGGATCCCTTAGCAAACATAATTAGTGCATTTTTGGGTAATAGAATGGTCATCAGTCCAATACGCCTGTTGATGACATAGCATAACGTACAGAAGGAAGTATGAAGTAGGAAACATACAGCAGCATGGCATATGGAATGAGGTGTTGTAGACTATGGCATATGAGGCATTGTGGAAAACAGAATTTAAAGTATGGCAAACTAAAAGAGGTGATGTGGAAAAGGTTATACATAGCATAGTATACAAAACAAGGTGGTGTGGAATAATGAGGGTACTGTATGACATATGGAGTGAAATGTTTCAGAATAGGGAACAGAGACCATGACATGGAATAAGGTGCTATGCAAAAGGGAATGTACAGCAGAATATCTCAGTAATTGCAGAATACTTCAAAATGGCTTATTATTTGTGCCTGGAACATGCGCATTACAATATGTAGTTATAATTTTGTTTTTTCAAGAAAAACATTTCCACGCTGCTCATTTGAATTCTCTCAACACTATGGTCTAAAATGATTGTCAATTTGACCCCACTAAAAATGTGAAAGTTGAATGTTCCAAAAAAGAAAATGTTCCAATAAAATCTTTCTAGTGTATAGTAAGTTTCAGTTTGACCTCATCACTTGCTGCTGTCACTAAATCTAGAAGCTGGAAAAGAACATTATCCACTACTTAGTTCCTCTGCAGCAACCTGTATTAACTAATGTTATCAGTCAGAACTGCAGAAGAAGTAAGTAATGAATGACTTCTGCCAGATTCAGCATTTACAAGTAACAGCATTATGTGGTTGAGCTGTCGCAGCTGATCTGGTGCTGTTGTAGATCTTAATTGTTCAGATTGATAGGTGAAATGGGCAAATTATGAATACATTTTCTTCCACCCACTTCCTCTCACCCTGGGGCCCCTCCTCTGGCTTAGGCTATGATGGTAGTATCACCAATGCATGGAATAGACAAATACGGAAGTGTTTGAGATACCATATGTTTCTTTGACAGAGTGTGATGCAAAAAGCAATAAATATGAGCGTATGTATCTTCTTATGATTTAAAGGGGTTGTAAAGGTTAGTTTTTTATTTTCTAAATAGGTTCCTTTAAGCTAGTGCATTGTTGGTTCACTTACCTTTTCCTTTGATTTCCCTTCTAAATGATTTTTTTTGTCTGAATTTCTAACTTCCTGTTCCTCCTCAGTAAGCTTTGCTCAAGTCATAACAGCTTACTGACGAGGAACAGGAAGTGAGAAATTCAGACAAAGAAAACAAAGAAAAAAAAATTTCGAAGGGAAATCGAAGGAAAAGGTAAGTGAACCAACAATGCACTAGCTCAAAGGAACCTATTTAGAAAATAAAAAACAAACCTTTACAACCCCTTTAACATCCCCTACTTAGATACATGTTATTGTTTTGTGCAGCCAGTGGAGTTCAGCATTTAATTAAAACATTTTATCTGGTTTATCTCATAGTGAAACATTCTTAGTTTTTCAGCAATAGAGGGAAATGTCTGTGAGAATCTACAGAAAGAGACTCAGATAGCAGACGGGTTCCCTGACCTTGTTAGCCATATCCAAACCTCTGCTCTCTTAGCCAAGCTAATTGTAATAAATTCTGTAAGGCTGGCAGGGGGTTTCATCCTCAGTAATATTTGTGTTTATTTGTACTGGCTGCTTGTGTAGTCTAAACTGCAGGGGATCGGCAGCTGAAGACTACCTCCAACAAATGTTTTCATTCTTCATTCGAAAGAAAATCTGATAAACTTGATTTCCTATCTGCCCTAGAATAAACTGCCAAATAAAACTGGCACCCTGTAAACTATGGAATACAACACCACACTCACTGCTGAAAGATAGTGCTTTAGGTGACTAAGTGCTAAACATGTTTCCTTGATCTGAGATCTTTTACATTTTGATTCTCACTAATAAAAAAAGAGAACATTTTCCATTTTGTTTTTGTCTTGTAATTATTATTTTGTACTAAAAAATAAGGTAACACAATTGTGCAAAAAGGCAGAGTATTTCGGTTTTGTAAGTAGGGGTAAGGTTTGAGTTCACCAGCACCTTGGGTTCGATGAGAATCATGCATATTCGAGGTTTGCGGTGCCAGCTAATTAATGCCGGATTTCACCAGACTAAATTGGCCCCTGATATTAAGTTGGGTTTTGAAGGGTCAACAATATGGGCTTTATGCGCCAGCCTCCTCAATATAAAATGGTGGGTTGCAAGCAGCCATTTGTATTATGTGTTGAAAAGGTTTTGAGAGAGGTGAAGGGAGTTATTTGATTAATTGTAGTATACTGTGCTACTTTGCATATAATCATTTTTATAATTTTTGGTTGTGCAGCATACACTTGTTGCTGACACAGGCAAAGCTGCCCTCTGTTTGCAGCATGTCACTGAAATTTTGTGCGGTAATGCAGTGTGCACCAAAACCACTTAATATGTATCTCTAAAACCGTAATCAAATTTAGGTAATCCCCTTTGTAAAAAGAAATGTCAAGCAGGCCTAAAGTGAGAGGCAGAGATTCTGAATGTCAAAGTAGTAGGGGCAAGCTGGTTCTGCATTACAAAGCAGGGGTAAGGCTGCACCACCTACAGGCTGGGAATGTCACTTTTTGTGTTATAGCTGTAGCTATAGCTGAAGCTGTGCTATATGGCCACAGCATGCACAGGAGCTAGTGAAGTGGCTGCTAAAGTCTTCCACTTTCTCCTCTACCCATTTTTTCTGCAACTGCTGCTAACGTGTCCTCTTATTTTTTCCTCTTATGCTATTCCTGCCATAGCCCCCTAAACTGGTCACACAATCACTGACTTGCTGAAGAAGGATGATCCTGATCGTGTGCAAGCATCCTTTCTTTCAGATATAGAGCATGAGAAAGGTTAGCACCAAGACCATATAGGGAGGGCACATCAGGTAGGGAGACACACGAGGCTGTTCCAGCGGCTGGAGCTTACTGTATTATGGGTTCCAGTAATGAGTTGTGGTGGGTGATGATTTGGCTAACTGTCCATAGGTGCCACTTATGTGAAGATGAAAGAGAGAGAGACAGAAATGCAGCAAGGCAGGATTTTGTCCAAGGGCATCTTCCAGAGGACTGGAGGGAGCCACTGTCCTAAACTATCTGGCAGTAAAGCCCTACAGGTAAAGGTGACTGTAATCAGAAGGACTGGTCTACCGAGCTCTCTACTGTTGTTGTTTTACAATACAGACATTGTAAAAGTACCAGCCTTTTGGGTACCATACTGTGTGTAACGGTCACCACCGCCTACGACCTTCCATCCAACCACGACAAGCTTATCCGACACTCCACAATCATGCATACATGATCCATATCAATTCCCATAAACAAGACGAGACTCAAGCTCTGCACTTGCTTCCAAAGATATGACCATTTATTGGTATTTTCTCAGCTTCTTTATACAGTTTCAAGCATAATGCAGTTAATCACAGGACAATGTAGTCTCCACCCCCCTTCACACCATGGGGGGCTTTAATCACCTTAAAAGGCATTCAGGTAAGCTAATTATGTAGACACATCGGCATCGCATCATCAATAGAGTTAACTCAGAGAGCATGACATTCCTGTAGACAATGACCAAATACTATCACACCTGAGCCTCAATACATTCCTGTAGGAATAGAATTCAATTAACTTTTAGAATAACACAATAGGGTAAACAGAGAGCTTCACACAATGAAAGAGTCTTTCTTGCAATTAACACCTTTTCAACAGAATGTGTCTTTCACAGTGAATAGCCAACACCTCAAGACACTTCAATAGCCTTTATACAATGTCTTGTGAGTCACTTGCCTTGTAGACCTGAATTAACACCTTTCAAAAGCATGTGTGCCCAGATTGAATAGGCAACAGCTTGTGATATCTCAAGACATCCACGTTATAATATTCCAGTCCTGCAATATGAATTATTATTAATGTCCCATCTCATGTAATATATGAATGATGATTCTTTGTCACCCTATGGCCCTAGTGGACATAAGGTGACCCTAGACATAGGAATATCTCAGTCTGTCACGGTTCATTCCGTTACACTGTGTGTATGGGGAAACACATGACTTCTTCTTTCTTCACCTCCATATCATTCTCCCTCACAACATTATTTTGGTGCATCTGTCACAACATATGTGTCTTCTACTGACAGGTAGATAAATCTTACAGATGGATTTAGACACTTAGTGTAAACCCTGTCAATCAGGAAAGAGAGTCATGGAGCCACAGTGAGGAGGAACAAGTAAAGGCTTAGATCTCTGAAGAATTCTCCTACACCCATCCTTGCCAATGCAGGTGTCTCTTCTACAACAGCTGAAACTGATGAAAAAAAAATCCCCAAATCACTCTGTGCTTTAATGCCAGTTTGGCAAAATGCTTTGCAGCTGCTCCCATTCCTCCTCCCCAAGTACGCCAGAACATATGCAATGTTCCAGGTTAAATCCTGCCATGCTGTGTTGCACCCTATTTACCTGGGGGGCATAAGCCACATTAAGTCAGAGCTGCTGGTGGCCTTCCAGACTGAGGCCAAGAGGTAGCTGACCACACACCATCTTCAGCCAAGCACATAATGTAGCATTAATCTGTTACCTGCTTATTGCCAGGGAAAATTCACATATGTGCCAAATGAGGGACAAATGAGGGGGAAAGAGGGACAGAGGGACATTGCTCCAAATCATGGACAGTCCCTTGCAGGGCCGGTGCAAGGATTTTTGACACCCTAGGCGAAGCCTCATTTTGTCGCCCCCCCCCCCCCCCCCCCTCTGCCATTTTCTCCGCCCCTCACTGAGATTTTTGTGGTGCCTCTTCACCTATTTCTTCAGCTGTGGTCCATAGGCCTAAAATAATAATAATAAATGCAAATTTTTTTGACCTGCAAAAAGACCTGCATTTATTTTTTATTTTTTTACAAAGCTGGATTTGAACCTCCACACCTCAAATCACCCCAATTCCTGTATTTTTTAGGTCTCAGATCACCACAATTCTTCCATCTTCACACCTCAGATCACCCCATCACTGTATCATCCTGAACGCCTTTGTTCCCCTTAAACACCCCCCCCCCCCACACACACACATATCAGTTTCTATATGTAACCACCTGCACATCTGTTCCCCCCCCCCACAATTAGTTTCTCTCTGTAACCCCCCAACACACACATATCTGTTCCCCCTCCATACCCCCCTGCACATCTCCCCCCCCCCACACACACACACACACACCTGTCCCTCCTCCACACCAGTTCCCACTCTGCCCCCCCCACACCAGTTTCCACTCTGTACCCCCCCCCCACACACACACACATCTGCCCCCCCACACCAGTTCCCAATATGTACCCCCCCACACACACACACATCTGCCCCCCCCACACCAGTTCCCACTCTGTCACACACACACAGACACACCAGTTCCCACTCTGTCCCCCCCACACACACATCTGCCCCCCCCACACCAGTTCCCACTCTGTCCCCACATACCCACCTGCCCCCCCCCCACACACACCTGCCCCCCCACACCAGTTCCCACTCTGTCACCCCCCCCCACACACACACACACCCGCCCCCCACACCAGTTCCCACTCTGTCCCCCCCCACACACACACCTGTTCCCCCCCCCACACACACCTGCCCCCCACACCAGTTCCCACTCTGTCACCCCCCCACACACACACACCTGCCCCCCACACCAGTTCCCACTCTGTCCCCACACACACACCTTCCCCCCCCACACACACACCTGCCCCCCCACACCAGTTCCCACTCTGTCACCCCCCCCCCCCCCACACACACACACACACCTGCCCCCCACACCAGTTCCCACTCTGTCCCCCCCCACACACATACACACACCTGTCCCCCCCCACACACACCTGCCCCCCACACCAGTTCCCACTCTGTCCCCCCCCCCCACACACACACACACACCTGTCCCCCACAACAGTTCCCACTCTGGCCCCCCCACACACATCTGCCCCCCCCACACCAGTTCCCACTCTGTCCCCCCCCCCCACACACACACACACACACACCTGTCCTCCCCCACACACACACACCTGCCCCCCACAACAGTTCCCACACACACCTGCCCCCCCACACACACACACCTGCCCCCCCTGACACCAGTTCCCACTCTGTCCCCACACACACACCTGCCCCCCACACCAGTTCCCACTCTGTCCCCCCCCCCACACACACACACCTGTCCCCCCCACACACACACCTGCCCCCCCCACACACACACACACCTGCCCCCCACACCAGTTCCTACTCTGTCCCCACACACACACCTGCCCCCCACACCAGTTCCTACTCTGTCCCCCCCCCCAAACACCTGTCCCCCCCACACACACACCTGCCCCCCCACACCAGTTCCCACTCTGTCCCCACACACACACCTGCCACCCCACACCAGTTCCCACACACACCTCCCTCCCCCCACATACACATCTGCCCCCCCCACACCAGTTCCCACTCTGTCCCCCCACACATCTGCCCCCCCCCACACCAGTTCCCACTCTGTCCCCCCACACATCTGCCCCCCCACACCAGTTCCCACTCTGTCCCCCCCCCCACACACACCTGCCCCCCCACACCAATTCCCACTCTATACCCCCCCCCACACACACACATATATAGATCTGTCCCCACACACACAAACTAGTTCCCCCCTCTGTAACACAGTGCAATGCACTATAAACAGTGTCCTGCCTGTGCTTCCATGATGTATCTGAGCCAGCGTCTATCCAGTGTCTACTCACATGAGGGAGGAAGGAGGGAGGAAGGAGGGAGGGGTGGGAGGGGGATCGGACATCGCGGCGGCGGCGGCAAGCTTCAGTCAGCATCTCACCCTCCCTGGCCGGTTCCATCATCAGTCTTGTCATCATGCAGCACTTCCGGTCGGCTGCTCCTAGTTATCACACACGCTGCTCCTTGTCATCCCAGCTCACTCTGATGTCTGTCTCTACAGGCGCAACCGCCCCATAGCCTGGCGGCTGGCGCCAAAAGGCATGTTTTTAAAAAATGACAGCCCTGGAGGTATTTTAACAATCCGAATCCCCAGCGGGCGGCTGGGGTTCCAGATTTTGCCGCTCCCCCTACCCTGGCGCTCTAGGCAGCCGCCTGATTTGCCTATGCCTAGCGCCGGCCCTGGTCCCTTGAAATTAGGGACAGTTGGGAGCTATGTACTCTGGCTTTCTGGAGGTCTCTCATAAGTTCAGAAGGGTTTGTGGCCCTTTTAGGCAGTGATACCTGGCTAATGTTTACATGGTAGAAATGCAACGTCATCATCCACTGCCTGCCATCTGCTTCATCTGTGCATGCCATCAGTAAGTATCTGTGTGGTTATAGTACAGGGACTGGCTCTGAAGATGTGGTGTTCTTATCACCACTTTTGTGCACATGTGTGTTATTGATACCTTTTGATAAAGCAACTAAAATGGTGAGCAGTGATTGGTTATACATTCCCCCTTGTTTTCCTCCTGGAGCACACATTCCATGGCCTGATACACTGGGCACTGAAGGCACAGCAGCAGGGAGAAAACTAGGCCTTGCTGCCTGTAACAGGGCAGGCAGGATTCTTTACCTACTTCCTCTATTCCTGTGAGGCAGGGGCAATACAAGGCAGAGGATGAATATGAGCAGGGGAGATGGGCTGGGATGCTGGCAGTGATAAAGAGGAGGCAATAGGGAAGTCTTCAAGGGTCAGGGGGTGATTTACCCCTTTCAAACCCTAGGAATTGCATGTGGGTGGGGTGAAATTGTTGGGGATAGTGTTGTCCCCAATGAACCAGAAGTCCCCAAGGACTCTGGGACTTCTGGTGCAGACAAAATATCACAAATTGTGTTTTCGTGCTCAAATGCCTATTATCAAAGAGAGAGACTGCTACCGTGTTTCCCCGAAAATAAGACGTACGTACGTACGTACGTACGTACGTACGTAGCGGGATTTCGACATAAGATCGAAATATAAGACACCCCTCCGAAAATAAGACGTAGCGATGGCGTGTCGAATCTCCGAAAATAAGACGTAGTGATGGGCGTGTCGAATGCGTAGCGGCGCGGCGTGGAGCGGTAAACAACACGTGATAGGCGTACGGTACTGTACTGGTGCGGAGCTCAGGAGCTGAAGTGAGGAGAAGAACGCTCTGTAAAGCTGTAAAGCTTCTCCCAGCACTGACCAGCAAACCCCTCTCTCACCCCACACAAACACCAGGGGATAGGGGGAAAAGCTGCTACCGTACTGAGCCCAAAGAGATCACCCCAGCTCCACTGTGCTCCACATCAGCTTTGCTGGCCTATCTTTCTGTACAGCCAGACAAGATGAGTGCAAAGAGAAGAAGTTGGATATCCGAATGGTCCAAAAATGGTGTGCAGAATACGATAATCTCAGTCTACAGGTGGACAGAGGAAATGCTAAGAAGCGCAAGTGTGGTTCAGGTAGGCAACCTTTATTTTCTGTAATAAAAATAAGACACCCCCCGAAAATAAGCCATAGTGTGATTTCTTGAGGGAAAAAAAATATAAGACGGTGTCTTATTTTCAGGGAAACACGGTATTGGGTGGCAACCCTATGCCAGTGGTGGAGGTGGCTGTCTCAACTACACTTTAAAGATTTTTTTATTAACTACAGCAGCCAGGTCTGGCTTTAGGCAGAACTTGACCACATGGTTGTTGACTAAAGCAGGTCCAAGGCTGATGCAGACATAAGTGAGGACCCCATGGATTTTTTGGTGTCTAGCCCTACATGTAAAGGTTATTTCAATATTATTTCAAGATAAAAACCTGCCCCATCTTTCCCTCTTATATTGTAGCCTTACCAAGCTGCTTACATACTGTCTAGCCATTGCACAAAATTTGTTGCTATTGTCTCTCAAATAATAAACTCAAATGTTATGGCAAGAAAAACGTGCCTTTTCTATTTATGTTTGCTGCTTATTCAAGTGTAATGTACTGAGGCTAGCCAATGTCTACCAAACACATAACGTAAATCTTTTTTTTACTATTTTGGTAATAATAATAATTGGGGATACAGGTTGAGATAGATTTAGGAAATGTGGGGCTGTGGTTCAAAATAAGTAAACTTTTAAAATTAAAAATGTTCTGAAATGCATGAAAACAGAAACGCAAAAGTCAACCTAGGCTTAGACCTGTGTAGCACTACCCCACAGGAGCCGCTTAAGTATCTTGTTGTGTACTCTGCCTCTCATCCCAATAACAGTCTCTGCCCTTCTTGGCACACCTGGCAATAGTGTAAGTGCAATGACCAATGAGAAACACACACATTATAATAAAACACAGAAATTGTCTTTACTGCAATATTTATGTGGAAAAGTAACAGACAGTAACAGTATATATATTTAAGTAATCAACTGGAGAGCAATAACTGATATTAATTATTAAGAACAATATAGTGCAATACTATATTCAGGCTGCTACTAGGGGATTCCAAACCTGAGAATGTCCTCAAGAGGCACACTTAAATGGCAAATAAATCACAATATGATACTTTATATTGGATTGGTTACCGCTACTCAAATCTGACTCTATGAGTCCAGGCAGAAGGAGAGCAGAAGACTGACCCTCTTTATGTCAGACATCTCTCTTCTGTCCCCTGAGACCACAGGCCCAACTACAAACACTGTATTCAGTTCAATATTCAGTGGCTTAGCTTCCCAGATAAATGATCCACGACCCACTACATATAGAGCCCTGAACATGTGTATGCATGCCTATATGGCACCAATAACTTCAGTCTTTGCGAAGGAAGATGAGGCATTGGCTTCTTCAGCTAGCCACTCTCGTCTGTGCACTTAACTACTTGCCGACCAGCTGCCATCCTTATACGGCGGCAGGTGGGCACCTCTCCTCGAATCGCCGTAGGTATATGGCGGCCGCTTTAAGGGGTGTAGGCGGTGCGTGCCCACCACAGGACCAATGAACTGATGTGCCTTCCCCCGTGGCCGCAATGTCTGCCGGGCACCCGCAATCGCTCAGACAGATCCCCGTTCTCTTAGGGGAGTAAAGAGTGATTGTCTGTTCCTAGTAATTAGGAACATCGATCAGTCTCCTCCCCCAGTCAGTCCCACCCCCCTAAAGTTAGAACACACTGAGGGAACACATGTAACCCCTTAATCACCCCCTAGTGTTAATCCCTTCCCTGACAGTGACATTTATATAGTAATCAGTGTCTATTTTTAGCTCTGATCGCTGTATAAATGTCAATGGTCCAAAAAAAGTGTCAAAAGTGTCCAATCTGTCCGCTGCTATGTCGCAGTCCTGTTAAAAATCCCAGATCGCCGCCATTACTAGTAAAAAAATAATAATAATAAAAATGCCATAAATCTATCCCCTATTTTGTAGACGCTATGGGCCAGATTCAGGTAGATGGGCGAATCTTTAATTTGGAGTAACGTTTCTCATACGTTACTCCGCCGAAACTTTAGGAGCAAGTACTGTTATTCACAAAGCACTTGCTCCTAAAGTTGCGGCGGCGTAGCGAAAATGAGCCGGCGGAATTCAAATTGGGTGGGTAGGGGGCGTGTATTATTATAACTAGGCGCGATCCCGCGGCGAACGTACTGCGCATGCGTCGACTGTCAGTGCACATGCTCCAAATTCTGTCAGTGAACGTCAATGACGTCAATCCCCATTCACGGACGTTTTACGCAAACGACTCGAATTTTTTTTTTTTCGACGCAATGACGACGGCCATACTTAACATAGGATACTCCACCTAGGGGGCATATATTTCTTTACGCCGCGTATCTCTTACGGAAACGTCGGAAAGTCACTGCGTCGCGCCCGAATACGATCGTGAATTTCCGATTCCCGCCGATTAACATATTCTCGGCGTTAATCAGCGGGAACGCCCTGCGCGCCATTTTTAAAATTGAATTTCCGATACGACGGCGTAATACAATTACGCCGCTCGTATAGGAACTCCAACACGGCGTTTCTTGTTTTCTGCTTACTGAAAACAGAAACGCTGGCTCAAAGTGAGAGTTAGGCTGGAGTATCACTGATACTCCAGCCTAACTCTACCTGAATCTGGCCCTATAACTTTTGCACATCCAATCAATATACGCTTATTGCGATTTTTTTTTTTTAGCAAACATATGTAGAAGATAAACTGGTGAAGAAATTCTTATTTTTTTTGGGGGATATTTATTATTGCAAAAGGTAAAAAATATTGTGTTTTTTCAAAATTGTCGCTCTCTTTGATCAAATGCCACCAAAAGAAAGCTCTATTTGTGTTAGGACATCAATTTTGTTTCGGTACATCGTCGCACGACTGCGCAATTGTCAGTTAAAGCGAGGTAGTGCCGTATTGCAAATAACTGCCTGGTCAGGAAGGGGGCATATTCTTCCAGGGATAAAGTGGTTAAACTCCTGAATAGTAAGGCCAAACAACACAACTGGCCTGGATTATCAAAAAAATAATGCAAGATCTTTCTCAGCAGGGTGAAAGAACAATGGTGTCTATATACAGTGTCTCTGTATATAAATGTCCTGTAGCACTACAGGTGTCAGCAAGGTGACTAAGAGCAATGATGTCTGTATACAGTGTCCATACAACATATCTGTGTTCAGTGTCCTTGATTCCTGCAAATGGGCAAATGCCATCTCACCCAATCAAGGCCCTGGAACACGCAGGCTCTTCTAGTCACCTCACACCGGAAAGCTTCACACCGTCATTGGATGCCCCCTTTCTTAGGCTGGATGTCCCCGACCGGCTGTGGATACCTGGATCAATGTGGTAGATGGAACTGGGAGGCAGCACCTCTCCCCCTAATCAACTTTGTTCTCCTGCCTCCAAGGCCGCCATTAGGAATTTTGGGGTCCCTTACACAGCTTCAGGCATGGGCCCCCTGGAGCAGAGAACCGGGGGGTGCTGACAAGCCTTTTTATATCCTCTGTCAGCAGCCTGTTCTTTACTCCCGGCGGGCTGGTAGTTGTAGTTCCCCAGCAGTTCAAATTAATGTTCCACTTGAGCCCTGAGAATACAGTCCCCTTTATGCTTTGCTCCCTGGTGGTAAAAACTTTGCTGGCAGGATGTTACGACACAGAATCTTAGCTGGCACAAGAGGGAAACAGTCCTCTCTGCAATAATGTTGCAGGGTGCTTTCTGATACTGCAGGTAAGAAAACCAGCTACATCTGATTCCAAGGATTTTTACATATTTCATTTTGGAAGTTTACCTGCAAATAAGCAATATATGAATTTTTATGCCAGTTTTAGAAAAATTCAAGATTGAAATATTAAAAGAAATCAACAGTGTTACATTACATAATGACTTGTGTAGCAAATATGTGTGATATAATTTTTGAAATTAAAGTAAGTTCCCTTTAATATATCAGATCCAATAAGAATGAAACTTTTAATCGTGACTCTACATTTGTTTTTGTTTTTACTTTTTATTAGGTTGGGTGCGTGCAAATAGAGATTACAACAAAACAAAAAGCCCTTAAGGCAACAAGGGGCGTACCTGGCTTTAGACACGTACACATGGCACGCAGCACATGACTACACATACAATAGCAGGTTAGTGTAGTAAGAAGTCACTAAATGATGTCACAAAAAGCAATCCAGACGTAAGTGCCTAATGTCACATACACACGATCCGAATATAGACAACAGATCGTATGACTTTTTTCGCTTAATAGTTGCAAGTGCAATGAAATAGGTTATTAAAGTCACGGAAATTCTCGTACGACAGAAAAAAATAATCGGAAGTTATGTCATGTGTAGTAATGTATTTGTATTGTATTTTCGGACGACAACTATACTGACTAAACGAAAATTGTACAATCTGACATCGCACAAGGAAATTTTTCGTGCTTGTACGATCTAAGAATATTGGATGAACTGTCGTGATCGGCTCTCGAAAGTAGTGTACACAAGATCCAAAAATCGTACTATTCTTCCTCGCACGATCGTTTTCGTCTGATATTCGGATCGTGTGTACGGGCCATTAGACACATTGAAATGTTGCCATAAATCTTGTATTTGTTTTCCAGAAAGGAAAAAACACTGGTGATTCAGCCCTATTAGCATCACATTTCCTCCAAAAAGAGATTTCTCAAGTTTACAGCATCCTTTTATATTTACAAAAAACTGGCCTTTTTACGTTTTAATTTTTTTGGGTATCTTATTTCATTGTATCTAATGTGTTTAAAGATGAAAGCAGTTTTATCATAGATTTTATTGGACTGTAAACTAATTAAAATCACCAAAACAAGCCACAAAGTTTTATGTTGGATAAAAGATCTTGTGACCTACCAGAAAAAAATTACTTTAGGTATTATTATATATGCTATGATTTTCAGCTGCTCACACTGTTCACAGTCCCATAAATATATGCTAGATAAATAATAAAAAATCAAAGTGCCGCGCTATATTTTGCAATCAATATACATTCTGTGGGTCAGTGCAAACATACATATCCATTGTTCCATATTAAATGAAACAAGTATATAGTGCAATATATTTCTATTCCATACAGTACATGCAAAAAAGTGCTACTGTGCTAACAACATAAGCAATATATAAAATTACACATTTAGAAAAGTATTAAATAAATGAATGGTTCTGTCCCATATGTGCACTAAAGTGCTTAATAAAGTAAGTCCATCGATAGATATCCTTAAAGATTTTCAGTTGAAGTGAGTCCTTGTGATAGTGCTCGAAACGTATTAAAAGTGCAAACACTCTTGTGCCCCCCCCCATGTAATTATTCTCACCTCAGAAAGTGTGACCGCACACTTAAGTTTGGTCAAATAATGCTGTAATACCACCCCTGGGCTCTGTGGTGTATGGACTCTGCAGGTTTCTGAGCAGGGCTGGTGCAAGTTTTCTTGACACCCTAGCCTCCCCCCTTGGCTCCTCGTCCTTTGCCATGCCCATGTATACCCCACTTTTTAATGAAGTGCCCATCCAATACAGTCTCTCCAGCGCCCATCAAATGCAGCCTCAACAGCGCCCATCAAATGCAGTTTACCAGTGCCCATCAATGAATGTTTGCTTGCTTCCATTCATTTGGGAGTCGGGACACAAACACGCTCCTCCACCGCCACTGCGCCTCTGACACTATGAGAAAAGAGAGGAGGCTGCCTGCTGATGCTGAGACTTAGTTGTTTGCTGCAGAGAGAAGAGAGTAGAAACACCAGTGGCCGGGCGTCCTAGGCAGCAGTGCACCCTAGGCGGCAGCCTAGTTTGCCTAATGGTAGCACCGGCCCTGTTCCTGAGCCATTCTATGAGTATATCATCGTTGCATATATGAAAGACAAGCTACATGGTGATTTTTGGTGTACTTTAACGTAGTACATTGTGTTGCACTGGGTGATTAGGGTGTGCCCAGGCACATCCGGCACACCCTGTGTGCACGCCTATGGTAGTGAGGAAATTAGAGGTGTAATTTTTCTATGTGGCTAGGCTGTGAAAAGGTCTAGCAGTAGCAGAATGTGTTCTGAGATGTAATTCTAAATATGTGCATGATGTGTGTTAGAAATAGCTTATTTATTGACAACTCTGTGTAAAAAATAATAATAATAATAATTCTATCCTACATTTTCTAAAAACGTTTGTGGCAAAATATGACATCTTCAAAAGACTCATTATGCCTTTCAGAAAATACCTTGGAGTGTTTGCTTTCCAAAATTGGGTCATTTTGTGGGTGTTCTAATGCTCCAGGGCCTCTAAATTGTGATAGGTAGTCAGGAAATTAGATGTGCAGTTTATGCGCTTTGACTGCCCAAAGGTGCTCCTTGGATTTTGGGTCTCTCAATGCATCTAGGCTGTGAAAATGACTCACACATGTGGTACATATTCAGTAGGAATAGCAGAGTGTGTTTTGAGGTGTAACTATATGATTGCATATGCTGAGGGAGGGAAATACCTTGATAAAATTACAACTTTGGAAACAAAAAAAAAAAAACATTACATTTCTTTATTCTCCTAAAAATTTGGACAAAAAAATACAACTTTAAAAAACTCCCAGTGCCTCTTACTAAATACCTTGGACTGTCTACTTTCCAAAAAGTCATAAACTGATTTGGTCATTGTAATATGTTGACAGATTTATGTAGGCTATTATACTATTATATATATGTACAGATACAGTATTGACATATTGACCAGGCCAAAATTCAGTTGGTAATTGTTGAGTTGTCCAAGCCAACTCAATTTTAACCACTTCCATACCGGGCCTATTCTGGCACTACATGCAAAAATCATAATCAAAAAATCAAAAATCATATTTTTTTTGCTAAAGAATAACTCAGAACCCCCCCAAACACTATATATGTGTTTTTTTTACCAGACACCCTAGGGAATAAAACGCCAGCAGAAAACAGTGATATCTGAATGATGCCTATAGCTGAAGGCATCATTCAGATATCCCCGCTAAAAGTCCAGGACGTCATATGACGTCCTTGGACAGGAAGTGGTTAACAAATCAAAAGGACAGCTGATGACCCTTTCAAAGGTTATTTTTATGCAAGTCTACCTAGGTATGTAAGGAATGGCCTGTTAATCTAATTCAAAGTGTACATTGTTTGCATACTTAAGGATGATAAAGGACCATAGAATAAGTATTTTTTGATGGTAACTAGACTTGAATGGAAATGGTGGCTTGTTTACCTGGTAATGTGAGGTTATTGCTGGTAATTACAAGTAGTCTTTTCACCTTGATTAACAATAAGATCAAAAAGTTTTTTGGGTTGACCTAGCATGAACCACAATTTTTTCTGATCAGTATTTGACAGCGGCAGGATCCCTAATGTGGCAAGGCCATTGGAGAGGGGCAATAGGGTCAAACAAGCATAGAACAGGCCAAAGTATACAAATCAAATCAAGAAGCAGAACTGGAAAACAGGCCAGGTCATGACATGCAGTAGAAAACTGTACTTGGGCAAATTAAACAAGAGTTCCATAAATAATCAGTGAAGCCAAAAGGGAGGGTAGTGAATAGGTGCACATGGAAACATATATACCGGTATTTAAAAAGGATACAAACTTCAGTTTGTGTGTAGAGTAGACATGTGCATTCACTTTCGTTAGAATGCATTTTCGTCCGAAAATAATTTTTTTTCGTTATCGTTTTAACAAACGATAACAAAAGCACAAGAAACGAAAACCCAAAGATCCGACATAAAAAAATGCTTTATTTTTACGTTGCGGTAAAAATTCGATATAAGAGACATTCGAAGCTGACTGAATACAATGGGCCAGATTCACGAACACTTGCGCTGGAGTATTTGGATATGCGCCGCGTAACTGTGATGATGCGCCGTCGTTTCTATGTGCCCGTACCCACCAAACTAGATGCGCCCAATAACGGGTCATTTGCGACCGGCGGAACGTTCCGACGCCAGAGTATCGTCAGCGCTTATTTTCGCTGGGCGCATCAGTCGCGCCCATTGATTTCCCCTGCAAATATGCAAATGAGGGAGATTTCCCAATTCACGAACGGATTAGCACCATACGCTGGCTACATGCGCCGCGCGTATCTGGTCCGTCCGGCGCAAAGTTATTTCTACAAAAGGCTGCTTTATCTTTACTCCAGACGGTCACAGGTCAGCAGGAGAGCAGCAGCGTTACCGACGATAGGAGCTTGCTGAACAACAACACTTGCAAGGACAACACCTCTGTGTGCCAACATGCCAGGGGCAATTGTGGTCCTAGAACTACTGATGGGTCCCCTGGAACCAAGAAGGCGGCCACGTGAGAGGATATACCGCACTCGTATGAACCTCTTTGGCATGGGGGATGAGGAGGTGTATCGCCTCTTCAGATTCAGCCCTGATGCAATACTTGAACTAACCACAACCCTGCAGGACGACATCACCAGCCCAACACACCGCTCACAAGCAGTGCAGCCACTGGTGAAGGTCCTGGCAACACTCCATTTCCTTGCAAGTGAATCATTCCAGCGTACAAGTGGAGTGGTGGCTGGGATGTCACAATCCTCCATGAGCAGATGTGTGCACCAGGTTGTCCCTGCAATCCTCAGACGCATGTCCAACCAGTTCATCAGACCCACCACTGAGGAGCTGCGGCTGAAGGCAATGACAGATTTCTACAACATTGCCAGATTCCCACGCACTGTGGGGGCCATTGATTGCACACATGTGGCCCTACAGCCCCCCAGTGCCACAGAGCACATATACCGCAATCGGAAGCATTGGCATTCCATCAACGTACAGGTGATAGCCCATGCCCAACGCCTCATATGGCACGTCCGTGCCAAACACCCCGGGTCCAGCCATGACAGCTACATATACCGTCAGAGCCCCATCCCAGCAGAATTTAACCAGAACATGTATGGGGACAGCTGGCTGGTTGGTGAGTGACATGGGAGTCAGGCATGACTATCCCCTCCCGTGATGCACAACAGAAATCGCACATGCATGACTAACATTATCCTGTCTTTTCCCTTACAGATGACTCTGCATATGCACTGGGACCCCATCTAATGACTCCTTTCCGGAACCCCCAAACCAGAGGAGAGAGAAAATACAATGAAGCACACATCAAAACCCGTGCAGTGGTGGAGCAAACATTCGGGCTCCTGAAGTCCCGTTTCCGATGCCTGGATAAGTCTGGGGGGGCCCTATTGTATTCACCTACCTTTGTGTGTCAGATCATCGGTGCATGTTGCATACTACATAACTTTACTATGAAAAAAGGCCTGCATATTGACATACGTGATGACCTGACCCCCGACCCACACAGTCCCCACCTGCCAGAGGACACCCAGTCTGCTGATGGAAGAGCAGTCAGGAGGGTCCTCGCCGTAGGCATCTTTGGACACTAAACCAAAACATTAATAACACAGACAGTGCACGCGTGTACACCACTGATGTCCCTAGATCACACACACCACATGCACATCGCATTGGATTAGCCCAAGTCCAGCATGTAGGAGTTGGGAGCAGTAACGCCAGCGTCAAGGCCCCAATGATGTCACTGTCCATTCACACACCTTTCACACGTCATTCATTCAGCCGTGGGGTTCACTTCACCACCACGGCCGAGGGTGACACCCCTTACTTTCAGGAGTGCCACCCCCTCACATTCACACACCATTCACACTGTCCCCTGCACTCCTGACCGTGTGCAGTACAAAAATAAATAAATAATATCATATCCTGATAAATAAAATAAACAAAATCTCATAACCTGAGAAAAAGAAAAAAGAAACTCATGACCTGAGTATGTCCAAAACAAAAATATAAAACAAGAAAAAAAAAAAAGGCCTCATCGGGGATGCCGGGGGCTTCTTCTGGGGGCCCCTCTCTGGCTCCGCAGCTGCCTGGATGGAGTGGGTGGGGGTGGGGGGGCATCTGGAGGTGGCTGATCCCCAGGTGGGCCACTCCTGGCAGGTGTGGCCTGCGTGCCCTCCAAGGCCCTGGCTATCCGTCCAAGGTAGGAGTTCGTCTGGGCCTGCATCCGGAGCTGACGGGTGACCTGGTAGTGCTGGGCCCGCCGACTCAGCCTCCCCTGGTCCCGGATGGCAGCACTGTTGGCCTGGACGGCTGCAGTAAGGTGCCGAATATCCTCCTGCACCTCCCCCAAAGTGGTGACCACTGCAGCGCAGTTGCAGCTTACATCCTGCACTGCGTTGCTGAGGTTGGCAACGGAGCCCAGGCTGTCAGCCACTTTCTCCAAGTGCACCGCTATGGCCCCCATCTGTTCCGTCTGCCTGGCGTGATCCCTCGCCAACTGGTCCTGGACACCATCAGACACCCCCCTGGTCTTCTGGGTTGCCTTCCTGGGGCCAGAAGATGGTTGTCCTCGGGTGGAAGGAGTCGCCCTTGAGGGGCTTCCAAGGATGGGGGAGGGGACGACAGACGGCCCAGGAGAAGGGGAGGAGACAGACAACACTAAGGTAAAGTCCTGCTCTGCCACAGCAGGATCCTCTACAACCACCTCGGCAGGTGTGGTGTGGCCACTCTCCTCCTCCACAACCTCTTCACCACCCAGTGGCTCAGGCACACGATGGCGTGGGGGGGATGGGGTGGAATGCACGCTGACAGATGATGGCCCAGCTCCGTCATCTGTGGATGACACAAAGCAGACACATGTTGGTGGTCCCACACACTTGGCACATGTACCCTCCCCCCCCCAAATGCTAAACAACAAATAGGGGATTATAAAACACTTACCTGTCCTTGTGCCTTCCTCCACGGAGTCATAGCCTGCGACCCCCTCCACCTGCTCCCTCTCCAGGCAGCGAGCAACCACCTCCTCCTCTGCGGTTAGGGTGACAGGACATGGGGGACCACCACCTGTGCCCCTCTCATACCTCCTGATGGAGGCCACCTTGTCCCTCACCTTGCGCCGCAGGTCATTAATTTTTTTTTGTATGTCCCCAGCAGTCCGGGTGGAGTACCCCAGGACATTGACCCTGGCAGCAATGGACTCCAGGATGCCCTGCTTCCTCTCCCGGCTGGTCTTCCGGCTTTTTTTGCCATGGAGAAAATCATTATCCGTCTCCATTGCCGAAATGATCACTGAGACCTCCTGTGCATTAAAATTCAGGTTCCTCCTCTCTCTGGGGGTAGCGGGAGCAGCCATCACCAAACAAAAGTATCTTCCCTGGGGTGGGGGGAAGCGGAAATACTTTTGCGCCGGAATGGCGTTTCCGCCAGCGCTTTTAAGCGCCCAGCGGAACGCATTGCGCTGACGTTTCCCAGGAAGTGGTGCCGACGGAAGTTGTGAGCATGCGCACAAGGGGGGCGAGTGGAGCCGCACTCACTGCGCATGCTCCGTGGATGATGCGCTGAACGTAAGCCTCTGTGCTGGGCTCCGCCCATCATTTACATATGATCACACCCACTTCCACTTGCGTCGGGTTACGCCAGCGCATTATCGTTACTCTGGCGCAAGTTTACGCGCAACTGCTATGTGAATTACAGGACTTGCGCTGAAAGGGTCTTCAGAGTAACGTAAATGAGAAGCGTTACTCCAGAGGAAAGATACTCTCATCTACCTGAATCTGGCCCAATGAATGTATAGCAATCTGTCTATCGAACCTGATATACACACACATACGGTACTTTTCAAAATTATAAAGAAAAGATTCCACATCATAGGGAAAAGATCCAACATCATAGGGAAAAGATTCAACATCATAGGGAAAAGATTCGACACTATAGAAATAATAGATTAGACATTACAGAGAATAGATTTCGATTTATGAGAAAATAGATTCGACATTATAGAGAATAGAAGGCTTATGGTGTATATCGAAAGTGCTAAGCAGATTCGACGGAGAAGATATACTGCACTCGTACATTTTAATGTACGATTCGGCGTAATTTTCGAAGTTCCGTCGAATATTCTTTGTCCATTCGACAGAAACCAAGTATTATTGGATTTTCGGACAAAAGCTATTCCCCAACGAAAAACGAAATAAATCAAAACGATTTTCGGGAGTAACTAAATAAATTTATTTTCCAGACGAAAACGAAAAAACGAAACAAAATATTCCAGTCTGCACATGTCTAGTGTAGAGCAAGTAAGAATTGAGAAGGTATTTGTCTTGACTATCTTTACTTCAAAGCTTGTAATTAAAGCTGAAGTTTGGAAAACTAGAAAGTTATCCCTTGCCTAAATGAGCCCAGCCCCACAGCAAAGGAAGACTTTTTAGTTTTGCGGAGATCAACTTTAACATGTTTTTTTCTTGGCAGTATTTTTCAATGGATTGTCACTATAAGATTAGTGACCTACTTGGCATCCTAAAAAATAGCTGTCAGTGACTATGACTAATGCTTCCTCTTTGTTGTTTCTTCCATAATTATTGTGGCACTCATCCACAACCAACTGAGATGATCAACATGGTAACAAACTTGTATTATACAGTATTACTTATTAACAACATCATGTTACAAAGGTGCGAATTAAATGTGGTAGTAGAAATTCTTAATTTTAAACCACACTGTTTCTTTCTTTAATGAAAAACCAAAGACATGTGCCAGGTAGGGACTAACATACTATAAGCAAGCTCCTCTGATACATTTTCCAATATATAGTAATATCTCAAAATGATGTAAGCCAAAGGATCAAAGATTAGTGACTTCCACCCTCCCTCACAGCTATGTTTAGGGATGCTTCACACTGCCCTGCTACGGTCCTGCTGCAAAGAGCAGCTAACCCTTAAGCTTTGTGAAGCTGAATGCAGGATTGATGAAATGGTTGCAACCCACTAAACACGCTGCACAACAGGGAGCCAGACTTTAGCTAACACATTCCATCCTGTATCTTAGTATTCACATAGACTTTATCAATTTCTAACTTCCTGGAATAGTGAAGTCCTGCAGGCAGACTTGGACGTAGCAAAGTCAGTCCAGGGCCTAAACCAGCATAGCCTCCAGGTGTTTATACTATACATTCTGGCCGCCCTTTTGATACTCTGTTAGAGCAGGTTCACACATGGGCAGCTTTAAAGGCATCTCGGCAAGGCAAGGCCATCTCGAGTCGCCCCCAAAGTCATACAAGAACCTTTTTCTAAGTCGCAAAGTTGAGTCGCTCCCATTAGAATGGTTCCATTGAATAGAGCGGAGTGCGACTTGTCAGGCGGCTGTGTCAACCAGCTCTTAGAGTTTAAGCTGATTGGTAAAACCTGGCCCCAGTTACTCTTGGAGTTGCTTCCCATATACAAACTTGATACAGAAGTGCTCTGTGTTGTTTGTATTATTTTGTCTAACTTGACCAATTTACTTTTAATTCAGACAGTGTTCATCTAACCTGGTGTTGTTCATTCCATTGAGAGGGCCTGTCAGAGCTGTATGGGCAGTGTCCCAACTATCTCAAAATGAAGCTTCAGAGGGCTCATTAACCACTTAAGGACCTTGGGTGTTTTTCAGTTTTGGTGTTTGCAAGACTGAAACAGTTTTTTCTGCTAGAAAATTACTTAAAACCCCCAAACATTATATATATTTTTTTTCTAACACCCTAGAGAATAAAATAGTGGTCATTGCAATACTTTTTGTCACACCGTATGTGCGCAGCGGTCTTACAAGCGCACTTTTTTTGGAAAAAATACACTTTTTTGAATGAAAAAATAAGACAACAATAAATTTGGTCCAATTTTTTTATATATTGTGAAAGATAATGTTACGCCGACTAAAATGACACCCAACATGTCACGTTTAGAAATTGCGCCCGCTCGTAGCATGGCGTCAAACTTTTACCCTTAAAAATCTCCATAGGCGACATTTAAAAAATTCTATAGGTTGCATTTTTTTAGATACAGAGGAGGTCTAGGGCTAGAATTATTGCTCTCGCTCTAACGATCGCGGCGATACCTCACTTGTGTGGTTTGAACACCGTTTTCATATGCGGGCGCTACTCGCGTATGCGTTCGTTTTCTGCGCGCGAGCTCGTCGGGACGGGGCGCTTTAAAAAAAATTTTTTTAGTTTTCCTATTTATTTGTATTTATTTTAACATTTTTTACACTGAAAAAAAAAATATATAATAATTGATCACTTTTATTCCTATTACAAGAAATGTAAACATCCCTTGTAATAGAAATGAGCATGACAGGTCCTCTTAAATATGAGATCTGGGGTCAAAAAGACCTCAGATCTCATATTTAGGCTTAAAAAGAAAAAAAAAAAAAAAGGAAAATGTAATTTTTTAAATAGCCTTAAAAAGAAAATATCTCTTTAAGACAGTGGGCGGAAATGACGTTTTGACGTCACTTCCGCCCAGCGCTGCTATGGGGAACGGGTGGGGGCGATTTTTCCCTCACTCGTATCCCAGCAGAGGAGCCGCACAGACCCGATCGCCTCCGCCGCTACCGACGGCAACGGTAAGCGGCGGAGAGCACGGGAAAGCAGCGGGAGGGGGGGGGCACCTCTCCGGTCACCGATAACGGCGATCTCGCGGCGAATCTGCCGCGGAGACCGCCGTTATTGTACACAGGACCCTGCACTGAAGAGATGGATATCTCGGTTGTGGCAGCAGCTGCTGCCGTTACCGAGATATCCATCTTTAAAAAGAGGACGTATATATACAGTGCAGGGTCCTTAAGTGGTTAAACTAGTGGCTTTTGAGGGGGTGAGCTACACAACATAAGTAATGCCCGGGTTTTCCGACGGGAAAACTGTGAGGATAGATTTTGGCCGGAAATCGTTTGGAATCAGCCGGCAAAAAAAAAAAAAGAACCAACTCTCTTTTTTCCCGTCAGGATTCCCGGTGGACTTTTTCAAAGCGGAAAACAGCCATTTTGGCCGTTTTCCTGTGGGGAAAAAGACAGATGGAGCATACACATGGTCGGGATTCCCGAGTAAAAGCTCTCATCAGGGTATCCCAACAGGAAAACTGAACGTGTGTACGGGGGAAAAAGTAGAGAGCAGGTTCTCGGTTTTCCCCTCTGGATTTCCGATGGATCTTTTGCCATTGGGAATCCCTGTCGTGTGTACAGGGCATAACAGCTGGAAAATTGTTGGCTGAACAGTGGCTACATCCAATCAAATGCAGCCACTGCCCCGGTATTTTGACAGCTGGTGGGCTGCCTTTGAAAATACTAATGCCATAGGGAGAGATTCGTAAAACCATGCTGTGTAGCCAGGGTGGAGAAATCAGCTTGATTTTTAACATCTAAAATGTATTAAAATTTTGTAAAATTTTAAATGTATAAGTGTAGTCTATGTGGCAGTTAAAGGTTTTGTTTACACTTGGGGATGGGGGGGTCCAAAATAGCAGTTGAACTGCATTTTTACAACCCCTAAATTTCTCCCCTTTAAGCTACAATATGAGTGGACCGGGGTGTACACATGGCACAGGAATGGCAAAATCGATACACCAGCACTCTGTTGTGGCATGATGGTGTGGGTTTTTAGAGGTTAAAACAGGTGGTGATTTTAAAAAAATTGGGTTTGGATTTTTTTGTACCTAGGTCAAATTATTGTATACTTCTCAATAGTGTGCATTCTACTCTATTTCTGCTTTATCGTGGAACAAGACAGGCTGCCCTCTATAGCCACTTCTATTTGCGGTTGCAATAGAGCCATTTGTGACTATATGTTAAGACAGACCCCAGAAGTGCTTGGCTTTTATAGGGATATGCATGAGGAGAAGGTAGCTTATTACGCTGACGATATACTTATTTTTCTCTCTGATACATACACATCCCTCTTCTCTGCAATGTCTTTTATTACAGAGTTCGGTATGTTTTCAGGGTTTAGAATTAATTGGGACAAATCTGTACTGCTTCTACTTTATCCACTCCCTGATTTATCTTTTTCTATATTGTCCCAGTTTAAAATTGTTTCTCAGTTCAAATACCTAGGAGTGCAGAATACCAGCCAGATACAGGATTACATCCCCCTGAACATAAATCCATTACTTATTTCACTCCCACTGCTCTGTATAGTGTAAACTACCATTATCTGTAGCTGGCCGCACCAACCTCCTCAAGATGGTCTAGATGCCCCAACTGTTATACTTTTAACATAATTTGCCCTGTTGGATCTCACTCAAGTATTTTAGGAAGAATAATGCAGTGTTTAGAAATTTGATCTGTCGAAAGAAAACTCACAATATCAAATTAGAATTTTTGCAATATTCCAAAGCGCAGGAGGGACTGTCTGCTCCTAACCCATGGGTGTATTTCCTTGCTGCCCTGCTTTAGCATATTGCGGGATGGGGGAGGCATGGACCTCAGGGGTCCTCCTTTTACATGCTTTATTTTTTACTTAAAGGAAAAATCCAATACAGATGATAGATACTCCTACTGTTCTTAAAGTGCAATCTGCATATCCTACATTCAATTTGAAGCATAAGGTGTGGCAAACAGTTAAAACTCTTTTAGAAATCGTTGGATACACCAGATATACTCTACTTTGGTCCAATGCTACACTGGCGAAACTTTCTCGGCTGGAAGGCTTTTTGAGGTGGGAGAGAGCAGGAATCACAGCTCTGCCTCAGCTTTATTTCAATCCTTATAATCCTTCAATCCTTAAAATCCTTATAACTATTGCGTTCGGAGTTTAACTTGGAACAGCATTGGTTCCATCAATATTTAAAATTACGTCATGCATTTCATGCACAGGGCTTGATTCCATTTGCCTCTTTTGCCTCAACGCTTTTGCTTGATAAACTTGCCCAGGCTGAGACTACTAAGGGGCTCATCTCATTGGCATACACACAGTTGTTGTCAAAATGTATTTTTAAGTTTCCTCTTAAGCACAGATGGGAGGAGCATCTGGATCCCCTCCCCGATGAGCTTTGGATTATGTGCTGCAGAATAGTCATACATACCTCTCTCGCAATGCTCTACATAAGTTTGCTGCAATATGGTCTAGTTGGTTAGACGCAATGGGCCTGTCTATTAATCTTTGTTGAGAAAGTTGCTTTCATTGTTACTTGTGTGATATTTATTTGTTTGCCAAGTATGTTAGAGAGGTACGGGTGCTACATTGATATATTTATGTAATAGTAACTTGTGGGCTTAGTGCTGAATTTTTTTCCTTTCTTTCTTTTGTTGCCATTTTGTTGAAATTGTTATATTTGTTTGTTGTTTTATTCTGTGTGACAGTATGTCTCTATGTTATTCTGTAATTGTAAAGAAAAAAAATCTCCAAATAAGATTTGAGGAAAGAACCTAAGAGCTCCTCACTGCCTGTCAAACACCCTCTAAAAAACCATCCACCACATCACTCTTCAGAGGGCAACACCAGTGTAAACGAGCCCTTACTGTGTGCTTGCCACACCTATGCCTGTAATTCTGGGCAGTCAACTGTTACACATTTCAAAGTTCTGTGACACATTTTAGAAAACTGTCTACCTATATTTTCCGCAGCCCTGCTACCTGACCCCCACTTCTCTAGTATTCATGATGGCACAAAAGGGGGAATTTCCTTGAAGCACAGAAAGAGATGCAAGGAAAGGAAAATTATGATAAGTTAAGCAAAAGCTTGTGGCTGTGCTGCATATCTCGGAAAGCATTAGGGTAGTGTGCAGTTTCCATGGCGCCTAAGACTGTGTATATAAGTGCGGATAGACTAACTGGCTACATTTCTGCTGACAAAGTCCCGCCCAGAATGTAACGGGTATGAGGGAGGAGCTACTTATGACGTCACCTGCACCAACTTTTAGGTTGATTGATTGTTCCTTAGATTTCTCCATACATGCACTTGGTACAAGTGCTTGACTTGTAAGTTTTAATCCTTTTTGAAATAAATATAGTACTATTAAGCAGTGTGACAGGAAGTCAGGTAAATCTGTGTGTGTTGTCACAGACGGGAGAAACTTTTCAGTGTGTATTGAACCCATCCAGGGGCTCACAAACACCCGCTACCGAGCTAAATCCCTCACAGCAGAGAGCACTAGATGTTGTTCTATTTTATTGCATATATGCCACTAACGGACCATGGGAGGATTTGTACCCCCATAGTTGGCAAAGTGCATACAGACCATTCTGGTCTTATTAAGGAGGTGAGCGGCTGCTGATGTCTTTGGTGGGGGGGCTGGACTCACTCTGACACTTGCTTGTTTCTGGACACATATCCTCACAGTGGCAGATATTCTGGAGATTTAGGCAAATCATGGAATCATTTTGACAAATGGACTTTTAATATGCCTTATTGGTTGGGTTTTGTGCTGCACTGTTTCTGTTTTTATCATTTATTGAGGTATTGTGTATTGGCCTTGTAGTGTTTAGCTCGCAACTCAATGTATCCTATTTAGCTTAAGGTCTGTGCTGAATACATATTTTATCATTTTGTTTATATTTTACCCGTACCAGCACTGGCATACAGCCAGCACGTTGAGGAGCCCTTGTAATTATGTATATATGAGTGTTTGCACAGCAGGCCATATGTTGGACACCAGAGCCCTAGAAGAATAAAATGAAAGAAGTAACACAAATTGTTGCATTTAGAACCAGCAAAAATGCATTTCATCGGTTATAATCTCTGTTGTTGCATCACAAGGTTTTCTTTTTATATGATTATTAGAAAAGACAGCTTATATTTTCAGTTACTGGCCCTTTAAAAGTCTTTGCCAAACTGTAACCCAAGAAAGAAGGGTTGTGTAACAGCTGAAAGGTTAAATCAAGGGCTGGCAAAAAAGCAGCACGCGCTCATTGCCTAATCTCATTTGTTAGACTCTGCCTTCTAAAACTGCATTTAGGGAATTAAAATACAGTTACATAACGCAGAATGCTATTAGTAAAAATGCTACTCTACTAAAAGCTATACATTTGCCTTTGCTTAATGTTGAGACATCTGCATATAGTTTTAATCATACTTCCCTAATATTAATACTTTGAGGAACTATTCCTCAATTGAAACTAAATCACTCTGTTCCTCATGCTTCCTCAGGTGTCCTTTTTTGTCTGATATGTACATACAAAATTGTATACTTTACTACCAACAGTGTTTCTGCACTGAACTGTTTATCCAAGGTCTAGATTATTGCATTTGTTATTTTGAATAATATTATTATTATACAGGATTTATATAGCGCCAACAGTTTGCGCAGCGCTTCACATCAGGGAAGACAGTACAGTCGTTAGAGCTTACAATCTAGAAGGGAGGGTCAAGTGGAACAAAGGGTAGTTAGCTGTGGGGGATGATCAGATGGACTTAAATGAAAATACATTGGAAATGAATAGCCAAGATTAAGGAAAAATAGAGGTAAAAAAAGCAATTGCGTGGTTTAGCCAATCACTTTATGCATATTCGAATTTTGTGGTCTGTGTAACTGGGGCTGTGTCACGGGATGTGTCCTTTATTTTCATACTCTGTGCTAAAGGGTGTCCCTCTTTATCTATTCAGAAAGATGGCAGGTATGTATTAGAAGGACTGTATATCCATATGAAGCTGCCTAGCTGCATGCTAGTGAGGGAACATTTTTATAAATGTCACAAACCAATTTAAATAATTAAATAGCTTTTTTAGGAAGCAATGCTTTAAAGAACAGTAATTGGTTACTGGAATCTCCACTTCACTAATCAAGAGACTGCAGGTAAAGAGGTGATGGTCAAGTTTTGCTTTAATCACAGAGAATCTTATAACGTAACTACTTTTACTTGCTATGGAACATTTTCTGCTCTTTAATTCTGCTGATGGTGGTAGATTTACCCACTTGCCTCCAGTAAGGCCTGGTTCACACCTATGCATTTTTCAGTTTTGCAGAAACACACTACAGACCATTTAACATGGTTTCCTATGAATGTAGTTCACATCTGTGCATTTTTTTGGAAAAGGGCAAGGGACTTTTCTGTTTTTTGGCTCCATAGACTTTAATCGATCAAAAATGTGTATTGAACAATGCAAAATCCAGCTGGAATATGCAAACTGCTACCTGCATAGGTGTGAACCAGGCCTGAGATACAACTTTTTTTTTAGATTATTGCAAATGTGTTTTTCTTTGTTCCAGTGTTGACAGAGGTCTGAGTTGCAGAACAGAACTGCAAATATTTTGGCTGACAGAAATAATTTGTATATATGTGTTGGGGTTATTTAAAGCAGATCTTCACCCTCATTGGCATCTTCCCTTCTCTGCACCCTTCCCCCCCCCCACTTTTGCTGATAGGGTTTTTCCTTTTGTTTTATTAAAATACTTCTGACCTGCCCCACTATGCACATAATTTGCCTAGGCGATTGATGTGCACATTGCCCGCTGTGCCTCCCAGGAAATGCACGTTACATATCCCAGGAGGCATTACTTTTCATTGAAAAAAGAGAAGGGGAGCAGTCCTAGCGGTGAGTCATTAGAAGAGCCACAGGCTGAACCCAGAATACCTAATGGCTTTACGATGACATCGCATACGAAGATGGCAGTGCAGGACTTAGTTTGGGACAGAAGGGAAGAGGAAATTTCAGCAGGGTAATACTGGATCCATTGAGCCGGTGAGTATGTTTACTGTGCAGGACCCACGACCAGGTAAGCAGGGGTTTACAAAGAAAAAATGAGGGGGGTAAAGGTCCTCTTTAAGGGCCATTAATCTTAACTTTATTCTTTAAATACTGTATTTATTCAATACCCCAGTGGACCAAATGCATGTAGTACTTGGTCCCATTAAAAACCATTCTGCAGTTGTAGAGCAGAGTGTATGTTTACTAGCAGCCACAGATCTATTACACAGCCCCATCAGCCCCACCTGTCTTTTTCTTAACAATAGTAAACAATCAGTCAGCTTTATGGGGCTATGTGATAGATTTGTGGCTGCCAGTAAACATACACTACACCGACAGATGTATAACACAGCCTCATTAGGCTGAATGATTGTTCAATTTTGAATTTGTACACAAACAATTGTGTGGTTGTTTACATTGGAAATCTTAAAGAATGGGCACTGACTACAATGCTGGCTGTAGATCCCCCATACGAATGCCAATAAAAGTAGTTTTAGCCTGAGGTGGAGCTAGGGTACAGAACAAACAGAAGTAAAATGGTGCTTTTAATGTACAAGGAGGCTAAGAATCAGAATAGTACCATGTGCTACATGCACTTGGTCCCCAGGTTATTTAATAAAGATTAAAAAAAATAACAGATACCTTTTCTTCAACTGCCCTACCACTTTATAGTAAAAGCAAGGGCGAGGGGGTGGACATCTTTTTCGGGCGTGATGTTTATAAACGTCACTCCTGAAATAGGCACCAGGTGGCCATGTTCCCCCCCAAAAAATTCAAAAAAATTAAGTAACTTTGGGGTGTCTACTTTCTACAAAGGGGCAGTGTTCATAGTGTCCCAACATGTTTTAACAGAAAATAAGGTAAACAGATTTTTCTTTACTTTATATATAGTATAAAAATGGTTATAAGCAGTGTAAATACCACCAAAAGAAAGATAGAGCTGTTGCACGAAAAATAACATAAAATGAATTTGCGTACAGTATTGCATCACCAGGCAAATTGTCAATTGAAGAACAGGAAACTGAAAAATGGTCTGATAACGAAGGGGTATTATATGCTGGTACTCAGTTGCTTAAAAACGTGGCCCATTCTCCTTGGTAATTGATGGGTTATTTTTTTATCTCCTTTTACATGAGAGAGTAGACATATGGATAGTGGTTGTTAAGTGGATTTGATGTAAGAAGCACTCATGTTCTAGGTTCTCTAAAGGGTACTGATGAGCAATCACCATGTACTGTTCATTATGTCCAGTTATTTCTCCTCCATTGCACAGTCAGTTGACTTAAGCTGAGCCTCCGCCAGGGCATTTGCATTTTACTACACTATGGAGTTATCGAGAAGTAATTGCAAGACTGGGTCATGCAGCCTCAGGCCCCGTACACACGAGCAAATAGATCTGTTCAAATCGGTCGGACAGACCGATTTGAACAGATCTGTCTGTTGGGATGTATTGGTTTGATCGTGTACACACGATCAAACCTAAATCCCCGCCAGCAGATAGCGCGCTGACGTGGCGGTGACGTTGATGCCGCCACATCACCGCACCAGGAAGTAAAACACTTCCGCGCATGCGTCGAATCCATTCGACGCATGTGCGAGCAGATATGTCTGCTGGTTAGCATACTAACCAGCAGACATGTCGGGCAGACAGATTCCCAGCAGACAGATTTTAAAGGATGCTTTAAAATCTGTCGGCTGGCCAAATCCGTCTGCTCACCCGTACACACGATCGAATCTGTCTGCTGAGACGGTCTGGCAGACCGTTTTCAGCAGACAGATTTGATCGTGTGTATGCGGCCTAAGAGAGAATGCACTTTTCACATACACTAATATGTACTAATATGTACTCCTGATTTTTGCCAGCCTAAAGAAATACAATGTCTGCTTCAACTGAAGAGACCCTTTTTCTTTAGTAAAAAGTTATATACTTCTCAACTGCAGAGATGCCTTCATAAAACGTCACATTGTGTGACGTTAAAACTGCATACATAAACAACCGCCTCAAGAACGCCTACAGTGCCCTTTGATTCCTGCTTCCTTTCTCTTTAGTATACACTGCAATACCGTGTCTTTGTTATGTTATCTCTTATCTGACCAAACCCCATCTGCTCGTGTTTTTCCATGTCAGATGGATAAACCCAATAGCAAGCAAAATCATTAACACCTTTAATCCCATGATTGTGTTGTGACAAATTTGTAGTTAGCATGGGTTAATGCAGTTGTGAAGCTCATTATATTGCCTTTTATTGTAATATACTGTATGTCATAAATTTTAAGCAAAAGCGCACATGTATTGGCTTACCAATCATTTTAGTTTTATGATACTGAAAAATCATTCCATTAGAGGTCCAATACTGAATAGTGGGGGTCACCCCGCTAGGACCATCAATGGTCATGTGTTTCCTCTGTTGGTGCAATGCTGCTCTAGCTTTGGGAACCCCCTAAAGCCATGGAAATGTTTAATATAATAGTGTGGAGATAAATTAATATGTAACAATAATAAATCCGCAAACTTGTATATAGAAAACTTTAATAAATAAATAAAGTCCCAATTCACAAAGTGCAAAAATAATGAAGAAAAGTTCATGAATTGTGTAAAATCTCCAACATGATGAGGAGTATATAATCCCGTGTCAAAGTGGAAGTGGAAGTAATGGCCTCTTACCCTAAAGTATAAACCAGGAGTCAGCAACCAGTAGATCGTGGAGAGGTGACTTGTAGATCATGGTCTGGGCTTGCTGACCCACCATCCAAGAGCATCAAACAGAGTGCAATATAGGGGGACTACTTGTAAAGTTGGAGCTGTAGTAGGGAGCAAGAGCAACATAAGCTGATGTCTCCTCTGTAGTGCTAGCTTCTGTCCCATGTGGAGGAATACCAACTGCACTCCACCTCCTATCCCCCGGCCAGTGGTCTCCAGAGCGGTGCCAGCAGCAAGAAAGAAGAGATCTCCAGGTCAGTGTAAAACAATACACTGGGCATATTAGCATAGGACTGCTTTCACACTGATGTGATGCGGTTTACCCTGAAAAGTGATCCTAGTGTGTTTGACAGGTGCAGAGAATGTGATATGTTGCCTCCTCACCACCTGATTTAAACCCATGATTGCCATGCAATGAATGCAATTCAAGTGTGGGGAGGAGACAATGTGCGGGGTGGTCTTTGACTTCTCACATGTTGTTCAGGTCTTTACTTCATTAAGGTTGCCTACCCCTGGTATAAACCATATAAAGCTCAATCAAATATAAATAAAGTGCTCAAGTCATAAAGTGCTCCAAGTGCTTGTCACCACCGTGATATCACTCAATGCCAAGTGGCTAAAACAGCCTTCTACCAAACAATAAGGACCATTACAATAAAATGGTCAAGAGTGCTTGTGATATTTAAAAGTATCCTCATGTTACTTGTCTTCCCCTTACTCCGATGTCAACCAGTTGCGGAATGTAAAGCAACAGAAACAAACATCATGGCGTAATATGTTAAAACAAAGCCCCTTTAGTAATAGAAATGCACTTACAAGACCTCCGTTACAAAATAGCTAAAAGATCTCAAGAGCTCTTTCCAAGCAGGTGGTCTCCGAATGTTAATATCCCGGCAGACAGATATCGTGATGACATCACGTATAGGCGATATCCGATGCGTTTCGTCAGAAGATGATGACTTCAGTGAGATTGGCCAAATGGAGCACATTACGTTACAACACTTAGAAATTATCCCAGGCCATGCTAATCAGGAGTTAACCTTTTAAATTGTCCAGATAGTACAACACAAAATGCTTATGAGAGACATCTTGTGGTTGAATAAAAAACAACAGCCAAAAATATGACCAGTAATAATGTCAAACTACAAATCTACGGCCATCTGTTGAGAGAACGCTAAATAGCAGAACAAACAAATCTTTATTAAAACACAATATTATAAAAATCATTTAAAAAATATTTAAAATCTGATCTATACCGAATCTGTAGTTTCTTCAAATACTATATATGTACATTAAATTTACATATGTTATTAAAAAAAAAACAATAATATAAAAAATAAATGAAAATAGGTGTACCATAATGAATAGACAATTAATCAATTATTATTAATAAAACAACCAAATTTAACATAAGTTTTAAGCTGGTAAATTGATCTAGTTTCAAGACGAGAGATTTCCCTCTTGACATTACTTTCTCTCCAATGAGGAGAATATTTGTCAATGGTCATAAATAGCGTGTCAATATTGGCCCGGATTAACAATGCACTTACGCCGACGTATCTCCAGATACGCCGACGTAAGTACAAATGTGCGCCGTCATATCTATGCGCTGACCCACAAACTAAGATACGTCTAAAAATAGGCTTCATCCCACCAACGTAACTTTCCTATGCCGGCGTAGAGTGGGCGCATATTTACGCTGCACGCATGATTTTTGATTCAAATATGCAAATTAGGGAAATACGGTGATTCACGAACGTACTTGCGCCCGGCGCATAATATACGCGGTTTGCGTAAGTCGTAAGTCCGGCATAAAGTTATTCCATATATATGAGGCGCAACCCATGCAAAGGTATGGACCAGGGAACACAAGCCGTCAAATTTTACGTAGTTTACGTTGTACGTGAATATGGCTGGGCGTAGGTTACGTTCACACCGTAGGCAGTGATTCAACGTATCTTAGGCAGTTGTTTCGACGTGATTGTGAGCATGCGCACTGGGATGCGGCCACGACACGACGCATGCGCAGCCCGTTCTAAGTACTTGTCTGGCACTCGGCCCATCATTTACATGGGGTCACGCCTCACTTCCACCTACGACGGCTTACGCCTTAGCAACCCAGCGTAGTTTGAGAACAAGTGCTTTGTGAATTCTGTGTTTGCCTCTCAGCGTAGCGTAAGGAATATACGCTATGTCGGTATATATATGCGCCAATGTATGTGAATCCGGGCCAAGATTTTTATTATGACATCTGGAAAATTGTTTAGATATACTATGATTTGAGAAACCAGACCTAATGTTGGCAATATGTTCTTTACATAGTTACATAGTTGGTGAAGCTGAAAAAAGACACAAGTCCATCAAGTGCAACCTGTGCGTGTGCTTTAATGTTAATATTACATTAAATATCTCTGTATGTTGTGATCGTTTTAGGTGCCATTCTAATAGTTTTTTTAAATTATTGATGCTCCTCGCTGAAACCTCGGCTTGTGGAATAGAATTCCACATCATTACCTCTCTAACAGTAAAGAACCCTCTACGCAGTTGTTAAATTCTCTTGTTAGGAAAAGTTTTATCCCTATTGTGGGGTCACCAGTATGGTATTTGTACATTGAAATCATATCTCTTCTCCAGAGAGAATAAGTTCAATGCTTGCAGTCTTTCCCCATAGCTGAGATGCTCCAGTCCCTTTATTAGATTTGTTGCCCTTCTCTGGACCCTCTCCAGTTCCAGCACATCCCTCCTGAGGACTGGTGCCCAGAACTGGACCAGAGTCTTGTAGAGTGGGAGAATTATCATTTTATCTCTGGAGTTAATCCCCTTTTTAATGCATGCCAATATTCTGTTGGCTTTGCTTGAAGCAGCCTGACATTGCATGCCATTGCTGAGTCTATCATCTACTAGGCCCTCAGGTCCTTTTCCATCCTAAATCCCCCCAGTGGATCTCCCCCTAGCGAGTAGATTGCATTCATATTTTTGACTCCCAAATGCATTATTTTACATTTTTCAACATTAAACCTCATTTGCCATGTAGTTGCCCGGGCCATTAATTTGTTTATATCTTTTTGCAAGGTTTCCACATCCTGCATAGAAGATATTACCCTGCTTAGCTTTGTATCATCTGCAAATGGTGAGATTGAGCTATTTATCCCATCCTCCACATAGTTTATGAATAGATTAACCACTTAAGGACCCTGCACTGTATATATACGTCCTTTTTTTAAAGATGGATATCTCGGTAACGGCAGCAGCTGCTGCCACAACCGAGAAATCCATCTTTAGCGTGCAGGGTCCTGTAAGCGATAACAGCGGTCTCCGCGGTGGATTCGCCGCAAGATCGCTGTTATCGGTGGCAGCCGCTCTACCGCGCCCTCCGCCGGAGTCGATCGGGTCTGTTCGTGAGCTGACTGGGGATGCGAGTGAGGGAAAAATGTCCCTCACCCGTCCCCATAGCTCTGCTGGGTGGAAGTGACGTCAAAACGTCAGTTCCGCCCAGCGTCTTAAAGAAACATTTTTTTTTTGTCATTTGAAAAAATGACAGTTTCAATTTTTATTTTATTTTTATTCAATTTAAGTCTAAATATGAGATCTGAGGTCTTTTTGACCCCAGATCTCATATTTAAGAGGACCTGTCATGCTTTTTTTCTATTACAAGGGATGTTTACATTCCTTGTAATAGGAATAAAAGTGATTTTTTTTTCTGTGTAAAAAGTAATAAAATAAATAACAATAAATGTTTTTAAAGCGCCCTGTCCCGACGAGCTTGCGCGCAGAAGCCAACGCATACGCGAGTAGCGCCCGCATATGAAAACAGTGTTCAAACCACAAAAGTGAGGTATCGCCGCGATTGTTAGAGTGAGAGCAATAATTCTAGCCCTAGACCTCCTCTGTAACTTAAAAAATACAACCTATAGAATTTTTTAAACATCGCCTATCAAGATTTTTAAGGGTAAAAGTTTGAGGCCATGCCACGAGCGGGCGCAATTTTTAAGCATGACATGTTGGGTATCATTTTACTCGGCGTAACATTATCTTTCACAATATATAAAAAAATTGGGCCAAATTTATTGTTGTCTTATTTTTTAATTCAAAAAAGTGAATTTTTTCCAAAAAAAAGTGCGCTTGTAAGACCGCTGCGTATTGCAATGACCACTATTTTATTCTCTAGGGTGTAAGAAAAAAATATATATAATGTTTGGGGGTTTTATATAATTTTCTAGCAGAAAAAAACTGTTTTAGTCTTGCAAACACCAAATCTGAAAAACACCTAAGGTCCTTAAGTGGTTAAACAGGATTGATCCCTGGACAGAATCCTGGGGGACCCTGCTATCCACCCCAAACCATTCCGAGTACTCCCTATTTATCACTACCCTCTGGACTCGCCCCTGTAGCCAGTTTTCAATCCATGTACTCACACTTTGGTCCATGCTGACTATAATTATGACACCACAAAGCTTCTAATTCACTCCCTGGTGATCTCTCGTCTTGACTACTGCAACTCCCTCCTCATTGGCTTATCTTTACATAGGCTATCCCTTCTTCAGTCCATCATGAATGCTGCTTTCAGGCTTGTCCTTACCAACTGCTCAATATCTGCTTCCCCTCTCTGCCAATCCCTCCACTGGCTTCCGCTCACCAAATTAAATTTAAGATCCTAACAACAACTTACAAATTAACCTAGTCTCAAAATACCAACCAAATCTTTCTGTTCATTCCTCCCAATGCTCATCTCCAGGACTTCCCCAGAGCCTCTTTCACCCTCTGGAACCTCCTTCTCCAATCTGTCTATCTCCTACTCTGTCCACTTGCAGACGATCCCTGAAAACACATATCTTCTGAAAGGCCCCACCAAACAACTGTACATTTATTTCCCCCATGGTTATTACCTTATGTATCTCCTGTCCTGACCCTACCTCTTTGATTGTAAGCTCTAATGAGCAGGGCCCTCTGATTCATACGGTATTAAACTGTATTGTAATTGTACTGTCTGCCCTTATGTTGGAAATCGCTAAAACTGTTGGCGCAATATAAATCCTGTATAATAATAAAAAGGGGGTATCTTTTTCTCTGGCTTTGGAAACTTTTAGTTTTAGGTAAGCGACCAGCCTAGTGTCAAAACCCTCTACATCATTGTGGTATTTGTATGATTGGAAGTACAGTATATCTGCAAAATATATTTTGTATGTATATTAATGTAGTGGTAGGAATTCCTTTGGCTCATGTTTTGGGACTGCTCAGTCGCATGCTACTTGGGTCTTTGTTGTGATAAACCTCTTGACCAGTTGGACCTGTTATAAAAGGAATTTTATGTACGCAATGCATTGCCTAACTGTACAAAATGGAAAACGCTGCAGAAATGTTTCCTCAAAATAAACCTGTTTAGTTAGTTGTCACTAGAGAGTAGATGTGCACAGCTGATTATTGTAATTGATGAAGCATGAAAGGGATCATCAGACCAGCCTGTCAGAAACTCCACCAGTGTTAAGCAGGTCATAATTATGCGATTTTCATTCCTGCAACCCCAGATTTCAGGAAAGAAAATCGCTCAATTCCCCAAATCAACACAGTTAGTGTTAATGGTCTCATCACTCAATTTCCCTATCCACACAGTCAATGTTGATAGTCTTATCCCAAACAGTGTTGATGGGGGAATCCCTTCTGCAGAGCTATCATGTTCTCCCGGGAGGGGGGTGCAGGGAGCTGTCCCTGCCAGGAGAAAAAAGTGATTACTGCTAGCAACCGCTGGCAAAAAGCGCATGCTAGAAATCCAACATGCTGGTTGTACCCAAGTCAATCAATGGATCAACTTAGGTACAATCCGCCTGCCCACAGATGGATCGAATCTCGGCCAGTCCCTGCAGAACCAGATGACATTCAATCCATCTAGTGACTGGCAGAATAGGAATAGGATATACAAGTATAGGGATATCGAAGACACCTGGATGCATATACTGATTGGACATAAATGCTGTATTGCTACTAAAATTGTATTATTGAATTATTTTTTGCATACTTGATTGGACTTGTCATCTGTTTCTGGAATCCAATAAATGCTACTGTCTCTGGAAAAGAACAGAAGATTGTTTTTCCTAGGTATGTGGACTGAATAATATTTGAAATACTCCTACAATCATACATTTTATCAGAACATTTAAGTGCTGACTACAGCCACACCATTAAGTGGAAGTGCAAACAGCTTTGGGGACCCCACACCATCAATTTTTTCAACCAATTATTCAATACATATGTGCATCCTGGTGATACTTAAAGTGGTTGTAAAAGGCAGAAGGCTTTTTATCTTCATGAATTCTATGCATAAAGATAAAAGCCTTCTGTGTGCAGCAGCTCCCCTAAGCCCCCCTTATACTTACCTGAGCACCTCTCGATACAGCGATGACAAGTCAGTGAGCCAATGAGAAGAGAGCGGGTCGGGGCCGGGCCATGGCTCTGTGTTTGAATAGAGACAGGGGGCGGTGGCTCGGCTTGGGTGCCCCCATAGCAAGCTGCTTGCTGTGGGGGCACTCAACAGGAGGGAGGGGGTAGGAGCGCCGAAGAGGGACCCAAGAAGAGAAGGATCTGAGCTGCTATTTGCAAAACCATTACACAGAGCCGGTAATTATATCATGTTTGTTATTTTTAACAAAAAAAAATTAGACGTTAGTATTTGTTTAAGAAAAGTGGACAAGTTCAGGAACAGACTATTCTCTTGCTTATATAATGAGTCATGTTGAAGGGTCTGTAATCAGCAAAGAACACTTTTGTGTACTCAACCCATGCTTACTCACAAGTCTGAACTTGTAAAAGAAGTTAACCTAACTAACTAGTTCTTTCACTAAACATTTCTATACATTCACCAAAGACTGAAATATGTTTACTAAACAAACATTTGTAAATACTGGCTTAGAATAGTGAATCCATATTCAGAGCAATGCTTCCAGTAAGGTAGACAACTAAATCAGCTGATCGGTTTATTTATTTTTTTCTTCTTCTTCTTTCACATTATTTAACAAAGTTATTTCCAGATTGCAGAACAAAGAGGATTTGGGTTCACAGGCATTTGACTGGGTGGAAAGTTCTATAGGAATGTTTAAAGGGGGAAAGAATAAATTTATGTTTTCATTTATAGATGAGAACCATCAGTTGAGATTCTTGAGCATAATCTAACACAACATACATTTAAAAGCAATAAACAACTATGACATGTGAACATTTGATCAACATTAACATTAACATTTGTCATGTTTTAACACATCTCCTATTTTTCCCAGATAAAGGACCTCTAGGCTGTGCAATATTTACATTGACTTACATTTACTTAGGTATCAAGTTAACATGGGTAGAAAAAACATGGTATGCCATGGTGTAGTTTTCTTTCACTGGTTATCATGAGGGTACACTACATTTGGAGTTTTCCCAATATGGAGAAAAATTTACTAAGTAGGACTTGTTTCATTCCTGTGCCAGAGAAAGGTTACCATGCTATCACTCTTTGATGGCTAGTAGGGTTGAGCGAACCCGAACGGTAAAGTTCGGGTTAGTACCGGACTTTTGGATTTTTTGTACCCGGACCCGAACAATTTGCTGTAAATTCAGGTTCGGGTTCGGTGTTTGGCAATGTAATGGCGCGCTGCAGGGCAGCCGATCACCATTTGTTTTATTCGTGTGACCTAGAAGCCATCACAGCCATGCCTGCTAATGGCATGGCTGTGATTGGCCAGTGCAGCATGTGACCCAGCATGTGACCCAGCCTCTATATAAGCTAGAGGCACATAGCACAGCTCGTCACTGTGCTTTAGATATAGGGTAGGGAAAGGTTTCTGCTGCTGCTCTCAGGGAGAGATTTAGATAGGAGTCAGACTGTCCTGCTTCAGAAACACCAGCACTGTATATGTTACTGTGAGATACTCTGCAAGATAGTTTAGGGAAAGGTTCCTGATTGTGCTTGTAGGGAGAGAAATATATAGGAGTCTGTCCTGCTTCAGAAATCTAAGTACACCAGCACTGTATATGTTACTGTGAGATACTCTGCAAGATAGTTTGGGGGCAAGGTTCCTGATTGTGCTTGTAGGGAGAGAAATATATAGGAGTCTGTCCTGCTTCAGAAATCATATACAGTGCTGGTGTAATTAGTTGCTGTGAGATACTCTGCAAGATAGTTTAGGGCAAGGTTCCTGCTTGTGCTCGTAGGGAGAGAAATATATAGGAGTCTGTCCTGCTTCTAAAATCTAATTACACCAGCACTGCATATGTTACTGTGGGATACTCTGCAAAATACTTTTCTTATTTTGTGCTATTCAAAAAACATCCATTTAGGGCAAAAAATGCAGTGTTTCCTCCATATCTGTGTTTCCTCCAGTGTTTGCAGTGTTTCCTCCATATCTGTACGGGTGAGATAAACACTTTAGCTAGCGTTCTTCTATTCAAAAAACACCCATTTGGGGCAAACAATTTTTCGTTGGTGCGTTTCCTGCATATCTGTACATGTGAGATACACCCTTTAGATACTGTTCTTCTATTGTGTTATTCAAAAAACACCCATTTAGGGCAAGATCCTACATTTGAGAAATATGAGGAGAACGTCAAATAAGGGACAAGGCCGCGGTCGTGATGCTGCTGGTGGAGCTCCTGTTGCAGGGAGAGGACGTGGTCGATCTGTGCCAGCTACACGCACAAGTGAAACACCTTCCTCAGGTGCGAGTAGGCGACAGAGCCTGCAGCGGTATTTGGTCGGGCCTTATCCGGCTCTACAAATGTTGAGGCCAGGAGCAGTACAGGTGATATTAGATTGGGTTGCTGACAGTGCCTCCAGTTCCTTCACATTGTCTCCCAAACAGTCTTGTGCTGAAAGATCAGAGTTGGCACCTGCAGCCGATGTCCATCAGTCTTTCACCTCACCCCCTTGCAAATCAGCCAAGCAGTCTGAGCCCCAAATCATGCAGCAGTCTTTTCTGCTTTTTGATGACTCTGTTAGCATGTTTTCCCAGGGCCATCCACCTAGCCCTGCCCCAGAAGTGGAAGAGACTGAGTGCACCAATGCCCAACCACTTATGTTTCAAGATGAGTACATGGGGGGACCATCACAGCACGTCTCGGATGATGAAGAAACACAGTTGCCAACTGCTGCTGCTTTCGCAATTGTGCAGACCGACAAGGAGGGCAGTGATGAAGACTGGGTGGAAGATGATGTGGAGGACGATGAGGTCCTCGACCCCACATGGAATCAGCATCATGCAGGTGACCTGCGTAGTTCGGAGGGAGAGGCGGTGGTCGCACAGAGCCACCAGCACAGCAGAGGAGGGAGCAGGGTGCAAAAGCGGAGCGTCCGTCCCCTAGACAGTACGCCTGCTACTGCCCAATGCAGCAAGGGACCGAGCACACCAAAGCCAGGTCCAAGGAGTTCCCTAGCGTGGCAGTTCTTCACACAATGTGCTGATGACAAGACACGAGTAGTTTGCACGCTGTGCAATCAGAGCCTGAAGTGAGGCATAAACGTTCTTAACCTGAGCACAACCTGCATCTAAGTGCACTCCATTTCCTCATCCTCTACCGCCTCCTCATCCGGTCAGCGTAACACATTCAGCACCAACTTCAGCACAGCCATGGGTAAACGACAGCAGGCAGTTTTAAAACTTTCTTGTTTGGGGGGAAAAAAACACACCGCGCAGGAGTTGTGGAGGGACATGGAACAACAGACCGATGAGTGGTTGGCATCAGTGAGCCTCAAGCCGGGCATGGTGGTGTGTGATAACGGGCGAAATCTTGTAGCAGCTCTGGGCCTAGCCAATTTGACGCACATCCCTTGCTGGCGCATGTGCTGAATTTGATGGTGCAGAGTTTCCTTAAAACTTACCCCGATATGCCACAGCTGCTGCAGAAAGTGCGGGCCGTCTGTGCGCACTTTCAGCATTCTCATCCTGCTGCTGCTCGCCTATTAGCGCTGCATCGTAACTTCGGCCTTCCCGCTCACCGCCTCATATGTGACGTGCCCACAAGGTGGATCTCCACATTGCACACGCTGGCCAGACTGTGCGAGCAGCAGCAGGCAATAGCGGAGTTTCAGCTGCAGCACGCATGTGAGTCGCTCTGCGGAACAGAACCATTTCACCACCAATAACTAGGCCTCCATGCGAGACCTATGTGCCTTGTTGCGCTGTTTCGAGTACTCCATCAACATGGCCAGTGCCCATGACGCCCGTTCTCAGCGTTACTATCCCAGTTCTATGCCTCCTTGAAAAAACGCTTCTGGCGATGATGGAAGAGGATGTGGCACAGTAGGAGGAGGAGGAGGAATCGGGATAATTTCCAAGGCTTTCAGGGCAGTCATTCACAAGTGGCTCCGAGGGTGGGTTCCTGCACCAACATACGCCAGGTTCACAATTGTCCAGCACAGTTCTGGAGGATGACGAGGTGGAGGATGAGGAGGAGGAGATGGAGGAGGAGGAACCATGTTCACAGCAGGGTGGCACCCAGACCAGCTCATGGCCATCACTGGTGCGTGGCTGGGGGGATACAGAGGACACAGACGATACACCTCCCACAGAGGACAGCTTGACAGCTGGGCAGCCTGGCACACATGAGCCATTACATGCTGCAGTGTCTCCGCAATGACGTAGTGTTGCCCACATTTTAACAGGTGCTGATTACTGGGTGGCCACGCTGCTGAATCCCCGTTACAAGGACAATGTACCGTCCTTAATTCCCTCACTGGAGCGTGAACGCAAGATGCGCGAGTACAAGCGCATGCTGGTAGATGTGCTGCTGGTGGAATTCCCACCTGTCAGTGGGGGCACAGTGGAAGCACAAGGCGAAGGCAGAGGAGGAGGAAGAGGTCGCCAACGCAGCGGGGGCACCGCCAGCACCTTCAGAAGGCATGGTTAGCATGGCCGAAATGTGGAAAAGCTTTGTCAGCACGCCACAACAAACAGCACCACCAGCTGATATAAAACATTTTACCAGGAGGCAGCTTTTCACCAACATGGTGGAGCAGTATGTGTGCACACGCCTACACATACTGAATGACCGGTCTGCCCCCTTAAACTTCTGGGTCTCCAAATTGGGCACATGGCCTGAGCTTGCCCTTTACGCCTTGGAGGTGCTGGCCTGCCCTGTCTGAACGTGTATTTAGCATGGCAGGGGGCGTTATCACAGACAAGCGCAGCCGCCTGTCCAGAGCCAATGTGGACAAGCTCACGTTCATTAAAATGAACCAGGCATGGATCCCACAGGACTTGTCCATACCTTGTGCAGAATAGACATGTATACCAGCCTTACCCAACCATTCTTGTATTTTTGATCTTGCTCACTCTTTTGGGGTGTACCCTAATTTAAAAAATAAATACATTAAAAACAAAAACCTGTGTTGGCTACCTCGTCCTCCTCCACCGCCACCTACACCGCCACATCCACTGCCACCTTAACATCCTACTCCATATGGACCTCGTCCTCCTAGGTCAAGATTATTATTTTTTTATTTTTATGTATTTTATGTTTTTTTAAGTCATTTCCCTATCCACATTTGTTTGCAGAGTACTTGCCATGCTCTTATCAACATTTTGCTGCCATTTGGAGCCCTCTAGCCCTTTCCATTACTTTTTTAGAGACATTTTAGTAGTCAAAAATTCGGGTCCCCATTGACTACAATGGGGTTCAGGTTCAAGTTCGGGTCCCGAACCCAGACTTTTTTCCGATGTTCGGCCGAACCCATCGAACCCAAACATCCAGGTGTCCGCTCAACTCTAATGGCTAGATTTTCCTGTTGTCCCTCTTCTACATTTTATAAAGAGAATGAGTAATGTCTAGATCAGGGGTCTCCAAACTACAGCCCGGGGGCAGGATGTGGCCCTTTGCTTGCTTTTATCTGGCCCTTGGGGCACTGATCCTCCCACTGATACAAGACACTATTCTGCCATCGAACACCAACAATGGAGCACCATTTTTCCCACTGACACCAATAATAGGGCACTATTCCTCCTTATGATATCAACGATTGAGCACTATTCCTCTAACCTAATACCAAATGTGGTGATGATACTCCTACTGATGCCAGAAAAATTTCCACTCCCGCTGGCCACGATCTGGCCCTCCTGAAGTCTGAAGTAAACCGGTTCTTTGTTTAGAAAGTTTCGAGACCCCTGGTCTAGATGAATGTGAGCTAACTTAGATGCACACAGTTCTTGCTCTTGCGTGTTTTTTTTTCCTTTCAAACAATGCAACCACGTGATAAAATTTCAAAATTGATGTGCTTATTTCATGACTTAAACCATTTAATCTTTTATAGAGTGCTTTTTGTAATGTGCTTGTGTGCACAAAGAGACAATCCACCACTATGTGCAATGCCTCATCACTGTCAGAAGCACGAGTACTTACCAAGGCCGAGATGCTGAGGACGGCTCACCTTTACGACCAAGCGCACCTGCCCCCTGGAGTTAGAGACAGGAGGCAGAGGCACAAGGAGGTATCGGTACCAGCGGAGTAGCAGATGGGATGTGGGTTGCTGAAGATTAGCAGCGGAGATGAGATGCAAGAGCTGGATGGTCACCAGGGCAGGTGAGAGTGGTACAGTCCCAGTACACGGTTCAGAAGGGAACAGACTGACGGTAGCAGATCCGGGGTACAGATTTACACAATCATATGTAATGGCGGTGCTGCATTTTTAAAAGCATGATTGTGTTGGGGTTTATACATGCCATTTGAATAAATCTGTTCAAATCGGTCTGATAGACCGATTTGATCAGATTTGTCTGCTGGGCTATTTTGGTTAGATCGCTGTACACACGATCAAACCAAAATCCCCGCCGGCAGACAGCGCGCTGACGTGGCGGTGACGTTGACACCGCCACGTCACCGCACCAGGAAGTAAAACACTTCCGCGCATGTGTCGAATCCATGCGACGCATGTGTGGGCAGATATGTCTGCTGGTTAGCGTACTAACCAGCAGACATATCGGACGGACGGATTCCCAGCAGACAGATTTTAAAGCATGCTTTAAAATCTGTCTGCTGGAAAAATCTGTCTGTCTGCCCGTACACACGATCGAATTTGTCTGCTGAAACGGTCTGTTAGACCGTTTCCAGCAGATAGATTCGATCGTGTGTACGCGGCCTGAGACTCTTATGCCGCATACACACGATTGTTTTTCGGCATGGAAAAAACTTTATTTAAAATGATCGTGTGTGGGCTTCACATCGTTTTTCATCTTCTGAAAAACGACAAAAAAAAATTCGAGCATGCTGCATTTTTAAACGTCGTTTTAAAAAAATGTGTTTTTCGGGTTGTAAAAAATGATCGTGTGTGGGCTAAAACGATGTTTAAAACAACGTTTTAAACCCGCGCATGCTCAGAAGCAAGTTATGAGACAGGAGCTTGAATGGAACTTCCCCTTTAGAGTGCCGTCGTACATCACCGTGCTTTGCTCATCATTTTTTTAAAACGATGGTGTGTGGGCAACATTGTTTTTAATGATGAAGTTGGAAAAACTTAGTTTTTCTTCATGCCGAAAAACTTAGGGCCAGATTCAGGTACATCTGCGCATTATTGTACCGGCGTAGCGCACCGCCTTTACGTTAGACTTGCGCAATGTAGCCGCGTAATAACCCTATTCTCGTAGCTTTTACGCAGAAAATTGCGCATGCGGAACGTTATTTTAGAGGCGTAAGGCGGAGTAATACAAATTTGGAAGGACGTGGGCGTGTTACATTGAAATGAGCCGTGACCCCATGCAAATGAAGGGCCGGCCGGCTCGCACATGCGCGCTTGAAGGAGACCATGGTCAGCACCTCTGTGCGCATGCTCACAACTCGGGAACAGTGCAATCAGTGAAATTGGAAGTGGACCCGGGCAACTTTGCTGAACTACGCAGACAGCATAAATAGACACACACAAACGCACTTCCATTGCAAAAGTACATCCCTTTGTATCCCTTCCTACAGCAAGGTGCTATTGTTCTGTTGTTTGTTAGCGTTTATTTGTTTGTTTGTGACGTGTCGTTGAGATATTTGGGGACTGTTTTGCAGAGTGATTTTTGTCTTTTATGTGTTTTCTTTGTTGTTTTTTTTTTTAATTATATTTTTGCTGGGCTTTTTTTTTTTTTTTAGGTTCTGTTTGTGTATGATTTGGGAATGTGGGGGTGACATTCCTGCCGGAAAAGGGGTGTCACCCTCAATTTTGGTGGAGAAGGGTTCCCCAGGACCAGGGAGAAGTGATCCCCAGGTCCGTGTGAATGGTGTATGAATGTACAGTGACATAATTGGAGCCTTGGCGTGGCGTTGCTGCTCACAAGTCCTGCATGGTGGGCTTGTGCCAATCCAATGTGATGAGGATGTGGGGTGTGTGTGCTAGGGACCACAGTGGTGTGCATGCATGCATTCTCATTGTGCCTTGATTAATGTGTGTTTAACGTGCAAAGATGCATATGTGAGCTGGCATGAGATGGGGTCATGAGATGGGGTCCCAGTGCATATGCAGAGTCACCCTGAAGGGAAAAGACAGGAGGATGTTAGTCACCAACCAGCCAGCTGTCCCCATACATGTTCTGTTCGAAATCTGTGGGGATGGGGCTCTGATTGTATATGTAGCTGTCATGGGTAGTGTCATGTGTTGGGCTGGTGATGTCCTCCTGCAAGCTTGTGGTTAATTCCATGATGGCATATGAGGGGTGAATCTGAAGATGCGAGACACCTCAGAATCACTCATGCCATAGATGTCTATGCGTGTGCAGTATATCCTCTCCCGTGAAGAGTGAAGATTGAGGGGCTTGTATCAGATAAGAATATTGTATTAGATTTGATTAAATTGTAAAGTTTATATAAGCAAATAAAAAGTTATAAAAAAAATAAAAATCCTGTGCCCTCCTCAGTGCCCTCCTCCTTCTTTGATCATCTAAAGTCAGTAGTATAGCTATGAGCATGGATGCCCCTGGCATGTTGGCATACAGTTTGTTGGGCAACATGTGTGACTGCTGAGCTCCTCACTAACAGTGTTGCTTTATCTGACATGTAGATGATTTTTCTCTTTTTAGACCAGCTTTTATATGGTCTAATTTTAGACAGGACATTTTGCTGTTGCGCACACTGCGTAGCCTGCGCTGCCCCAACGTTCTTTTGTGGATCCCCGTAAGTCCCTCATTAGCATATTTGACTAGCAAATCAATGGTCTGTCTAGCGCAGTTTTGCACGGACGGATGCGCCTGTCTAACGAAATTACGCTGGACAAAAAAAAGTAGATTTCTTGCGTATCTCGTTTTGGGGATGCCGTGCATCGAAACGCACGTGCACATTTAGACTTACGCACGCGCATCTCCTGTTGCGCAGGCGTAATTGCTCTGTGAATCTGGCCCTTAGTTTTTTTCCATGATGAAAAACGATTGTGTGTACGCGGCATTACTCATTGCACACCATGCCCCTAACACAATTTTTCCACACCCACCATTCGCTGCAGCACGCTACACATGCCGCATTACTGCTCTGCTAAAATTGCCCAAAGGTGTCACAAGTCTTTTAGAATACTAGCAACAACCCTGCCACAATGGAAACCATGGCCATCTCTTTGCTGCATTGCGCCAAGTACACTGCATTGGTTTTTTTCATCAAGCATTGGGGCCCAACTTATGATCTTGCACACAGACCCACTGATTTCATAAAATTACCCTGGTACATACTTACTTAGTTTTTGCTTTTGTGTGTGTGTTCACTGGGTTGTGTTTAGGTTGCTGTTTTTGTGCTTATAATAAAATATATTTTTTTTTTCACTTAGATTTCAGTATGGTTTCTTCTCTTTTTTTGACAACAAGGATTTCTCTTTATTAAAGCAGAGGCATGGCACATTGACAGCAAGCAACAATGTGGTACAACAGCCATAAAGAAGTACAATCATGGTAACATGGGCCGCATTAAGTTCTAGCACTCTGATGTTTAGGCAGGGTTGCTTCAAATTTAGTTGCCAAGTGATAATTGTCTTGGCCAATTGTTAGGAGATCAATTGATTCCTCCCTAAACCTGTTCTTGTTGCATCCTTGTGCAGACGTACAGCATGCCTGTATTGGGTAATTTGTTCAGGCCACAAAATCAAAAAATTTAATTTCTTCATAAATTTAGGGCAAATGTATTCTGCTACATGTGTTTGTTAAAAAAAAAAAATCACAAGTAGTGTATATTAATTGGTCTGTGTGAAAGTTATAGCATCTACAAATGGTGGTATATACTATATACTGGAACTTATGCAGCTGTGATGCTATAATGGTAATGGCAGTGATAAGCGACTTATAGTGGAACTGTGATAGTGTGGCAGTAAATCTGGCACTAACAGACCTTCGCTGGGAGGTACACTAACTGACTAACTGACACTGACATCAGTAGTGACTCTATTACAGTGATCAGATATAATAATGTACACCAGTGGTGGCTGGTGCTAAATATTTGGGGGAGGGGGGCAACAAGCTAACGCCATCCACCCCCTTCCCCTGGATGGATGGAAAGGCAGTGATCGCTGTAAGAAACCCCCCCTCGTGGGAGACGAATGGCAAATGGAAAGGCGGTGACGGATGAGAAGATGGTGGCGGAGACTAACCTTAACATAGGAGGCAGGGGGAATGAAGAGCCAGGCCATTCTCCTCCCTGTTCTCTGGGCTGAACAGGAAGTGTGCCCTGAGACACAATTGGGAGTCCTAAGACTCCCTGGCCAATCAGGTCTCAAGAGCTGCTTCCTGATTGGCCGGGAGGAGAATATTAATTTCCTATTGTGAGCCCACCCATTTTTAAGCAAATTAGAGCCTCAGGTACTGTATTGATGACAATGGCTGGGAAGGGGTAACATCAAGGGGTTAACTGAGTGCCTAACAAATGTAATATGTGCTTCTTTTACTAACAGATCTGGCTGTTTTTTTTGCGCCTGCTTTACAAGAAACAGCCATATCGCAGATCTGCGTACAGAGGCCTGTGTGTTTGTAAACAGTCGATCAGCGGGTCTCAGCCGTATATCATTGGCCGAGACCTGCTGTCAAAATCCTGCTGTAGCCAGTGACCCAGAGCAGGCTGGATGATGCACATGTACGTGATCTGGCTTTCCCGTGCCACCCGCCCACAGTAAATGTACTGTGGGCAAGCAGGAACTGGTTAAAGGAGAAGTATGGCCAAAGCATTTTCCATTAAATATGTAGTTAAAGTTCCCTATTAACCACTTACGGACCACCCGCCGCAGGAATATGTCGGCTGTTTGAAGAGGAATACCGTTGTTATGGTAGCAGCTAGCTACCATAACACCGGTATCCTCTTCTTCAGCGGGCGGTCCGCTACAAGATAAAAGTGGTCTCTGCGGTCTAAATCTCCCGCCACTCTAGGGTGCCCTGCGCCGCTGACCGGAGCCATCAGCAGCGGCGGAAGCTATTGGATCCTCTCCTTCCTGTGTATGGAGACGAGTGAGGGAAAGATGGCCCCAACCAGTCTCCATATCACTGCAGGGCGGAAGTGACGTCAAAACTTTAGCCCATAGCTCTTAAAGGGAATTTTTTTTTCTTTTAGAATGATGTACGTTTTTTTTATTTTATTGCATTTAGTCTAAATATGAGATCTGAGGTCTTTTTGACCCCAGATCTCATATTTAAGAGGACCTGTCATGCTTTTTTCTATTACAAGGGATGTTTATATTACTTGTAATATGAACAAAAGTGACCCAAAAAAAAAAAAAATATATATATATATATATATATATATATATATATATATATATATATATATAAATGTTTGGGGCTTCTAAGAAATTTTCTAGCAGAAAAAATGTTTTTAACTTTTAAACACCAAATCTCAGAAAGAGGCTCAGTCCTTAAGTGGTTAAACTGTAACTAAGGTGCAGGAATTTACAGTATGTGTTCTAAGGACTGAATCTATGGCACCTGGCGCATCTTTCATCAATCATTTCCAGAAGGTGCTTTTGCAAACTTGTGATTGGCTTACAGTGGGAGGTGTGTCTGTCAACCAACACATATCTGAAGCTGCTTGAAGGCTTCAATCTGCTGCAGAAATCTTCAAATGTCTGAAATACATTTATGAGTGTTTCAATCAATAATGCCGGCTTTTTATCATTAATACCTTACATTATTCATTATCTGCCCATGTGCATGCATGAACACACAAATACAATGGCTAACTTATTTTACAAATATTGAAATCATGGGTTCCTAGTAAAATGAAAGGGTTCTGTATCATTGCAAACTGAATCACACTGTTGTCAAAGCAATACATGATTTGAATCAGCTTCTGAGCTGGTGGAAAATTTTCCATTTACTAAAGTGAAAGAATGTTTTCTGGCAGTGAGACAACAAGCAGTATGTACAAAATAGTATATAAAAATACATTTATCACATTTTTTGTTATACTGTTTTTAAAGAAGGAGCCAATCAGAACTCACAATTCATTTCCACCCCTTGGTTTCTCACTAGCTGGTATTAAAAACAAAATAATAAAAATAACATCACTGTGCAAAGGTTAATGCATGGCAAAGTGTTCTGCAACTCTACAGCAATAAAAAGGGATAAAAGATTAATGCAGATTAATACCTTTAAAATGTCTGTACTCAAATACTGTACACAAATGTTATGAATAATGTATACCAGGGCAATTTACTTTACTTATCATTTTAATCAAGTCAAAATAATTTCTATAAAAATAACCAGGTAGAAAAAAAAAGTTGTACACAAAATTCACAAAATATATCTAATTTATTATAATATAAAAAAACAAAACAAATAAGTTCTCATCAACAGGAAAACAAAATCACTTAAACCAATAGCCCAGTTCACATTATAAACGCTAACATATACCTGCTGATCTTCTTCTTTTCCTTCTTATTCTTCTTAAAAAAAAAATTTATAAAAATGTTATATATACAGTATATATATATATATTTATATATATATATATATATATGTAGGGCTTTTATTCAGGGGGAACTTGGGGGAACTCAGTTCCACCACCTCTGGCTCAGACCCATTGGTGCCTGCTCACCACAATCACTTGTAAACACAGAAGTCTGGTTTCTGTGTTTACAAGTGACAGCTCTGCACTCTGTGTGTAACCAACCCTGAACTCTGCACTCTGTATGTAATGCAATCCTGGTATTTAATGCCCCTTTTAGACCCGTCTACTGTTTTTGAAATCTGAATGGCGTCGTGGTTGAGTTCCTGCACCTATTTTCTAAGAAAAAAAAGCTATATATATATATATATATATATATATATATATATATATATATATATATAGGAATTTTGAGAACTGTTTGCTTATTGCACTTCAATAAACCCTGTTACTACTCCAGATACAGCAGGTCCATGATGTCTACACAAAGTGGGACCCAAACCTACAGAATATTGCATAAGGAGAGCTGTTTGTCTGGCATAAACTGTGGGTGCCCAATCGTTTTTGTGACCAAAAACATTTTTATATACATATATATATTTCTCGTTCTGATTTGATTTGAATACCATAGGATGCACGGTGCATAATGGTATAATTTCCCCCTAAAAAGTGGATATAAGTAAACCCTAACTGAATGATGTTTAGTCTATTTAGACATTGATTAAACCTTGCATACCATAAACAAGTGTCATTTTTTTATTTCCACTCGTTTTCCTTCTTTGTGTATCCCATTGCTGTTGATGTTCTCCAGCCACTTCTTGTCTGCACAGGCATTTCACTGATGCATTTCTCAGGGGCAGTTTCCTCATAGTGATAACAGTGGACCATTCCTTATACAGTGGGTATAGAAAAGCATCAGCCCCTTTAAAATAATCTGCGTTGTACCAAATACCTTTAACTTCTTAAAGGGGTTGTAAAGGTTTGTTTTTTATTTTTGAAGTATATTTGTTTTTTTATTTTCTAAATCGGTTCCTTTAAGCTAGTGCATTGTTGGTTCACTTACCTTTACTTTTGATTTCCCTTCTAAATGTTTTTTTCTTTGTCTGAATTTCTCACTTCCTGTTTCTCCTCAGTAAGCTTGCCCCCATCATCCAAGCCGTTCTGGCTGGGGGTTAGTCAGTCAGAACAGCTTACTGAGGAGGAACAGGAAGTGAGAAATTCAGACAAAGAAAACACAGAAAAAAAACATTTAGAAGGAAAATCGAAGGAAAAGGTAAGTGAACCAACAATGCACTAGCTTAAATGAACCTATTTAGAAAATAAAAAACAAACCTTTACAACCCCTTTAAAAATATACTTCATTGTGCTTCTAGACATTGATAAAGCCTTTGAATTGTTTTTCTATCCACCTCCTGTCCTGCTTAGTGTGGTCAGTTTTTAATAGGAAAGCAGAGGGACTGGCAGGAACACCTGGGATTTCACATAAAGGAAGCAATACAAAGAGAACAGGACACTTTATCATACAAGTGCGTGATACAGCAAGTACATATCCTGAATATAAAGTGTTGGAGTAACAAACATTTTAACAATAGAAATGAGGAATGATGACAAATTACAGAATAAAAGCTTTAACATATTGAAGGATACTCTCAGGACAGGTCAATAGTCTTCAAAAGAATGTACCATACTGTATATGTCAGTCAAGGACAAAATGAAATTTTCATTTAACATTCCATTTTAGAATGAGTTGACTCCCAAATCAGACTTTCCCAAACCAAAATTAGATTGTTAGAAACCTTGTTGAAAACGAACATTGATTTGACCCCACTAACAATTAGAAGATTGAACAAAAATTCTTAAAGCGGAGCTCCGCTGGAAAAAATAATATTAAAAGCCAGCAGCTACAAATACTGCAGCTGCTGACTTTTAATAAATGGACACTTACCTGTCCTGGAGTCCAGCGACGTCGGCAGCAGAAGACGACCGATCGCTCGTCTCTCGGCTGCCCCCACCGCCATCATAAGTGAGGGAATCAGGAAGTGAAGCGTTGCGGCTTCACTACCCGGTTCCCTGTTTGCCGTCCTCACTGTTCCCTGCTGTTTTCTTGGAGCCGTGTGTTTCCCAGAACTCAACAGGAGGGGGGGGGGGGCACGGGAAGTTGCAAGCTAGTGAGAGTTTAATGCAGGAACTGCTAGTCATGTTTGCAATTTTACAGTGCACTAACTAATACTTCAGTCTCATAGTTCTATAAAATGGAGTACCTAACTGACAAATATACAGTTTATAAGAGAATGCTTTTGTTTTTATGTACCCAGGTTCCTAATGTGTGCAACCTGGACTATAGCTGACAAGTGCTGTGGAACTTCCTCGTTCTGATCAACGCGAGCGGGACAGTCATACCTTCCACTAGCCTGGTGATTTATGCTGTATACCTCCATTGCGGAGGAAAGGCACCTACTAATGTAAGTGGCCATTTGGAGCATGTTTTTTAACCACTTGCTTACCGGGCACTTAAACCCCCCTTCTGCCCAGACCAATTTTCAGTTTTCAACGCTGACACTCTTTGAATGACAATTGCGCGGTCATACAACAAATTACATTTTTATAATTTTTTTCCCCACAAATAGAGTCTTCTTTGTTAAAAAAAAATTAAAAATACAGAATTAAAAAAATATTGATTTTTTTAATATTTTGTTATAACATTTTGCAAACGGGTATTTTTTCTCCTTCACTGATGTACACTGATGAGGCTGCACTGATGGGCTGCACTGATAGGCACCAATAAGGTGGCACTGGTGGGCATTGATAGGTGGCACTGAGAAGTGGCACTAATAGGTGGCACTGATAGGTGGCAGTGATGGGTGGCAGTAATGGGCACTGATAGGCAGCACTGCTAGGTGGCACCACACTGGTGGGCATTGATAGGTGGCACTTGTGGGCATTAAGTGGCACTCATGGGCATTTATAGGTGGCACTGTGGGCATTGCAGGTTGCAATCGCAAGTGGCAGTGGCGGGTACTAACTTTACAGAGGAGGCAGAATGTCCCTTACCCACTTCTATACTAGGCACTTACGCACCTTCCCACCCAGGCCAATTCTCAGCTTTCAGCACTGTTGCAATTTGAATGACAATTGCGCGGTCATGCTATACTGTACCCAAATGAAATTTTTATCATTTTGTTCCTACAAATAGAGCTTTCTTTTGGTGGTATTTGATCACCTCTGCGATTTTAATTTTTTGCGCAACAATTAAAAAAGACCGTAATTTTTGAAAAAAAATATGTTTTTAATTTTTTCTGTTAATTTTTTTTTCTTCAATTATGGGCACTGATATGGCGGCACTGATGGGCACCGATGAGGTGGCACTGATAGGCGGCGTTGGTATGCTGCACTGATGAGCACTCATAGGCAGCACTGAAGGGCACTCATAGGCGGCCCTGGGCACTCTTTGGCGGCACTGATGGGGACTCATGGGTGGCAGTGATGGGCACTTATGGGTGGCACAGATGGGCACTGATAGGTGGTCACTGGGCATAGATGGGCCCTATTGAACACTGTGTGACACTGAGTGGTGGCACTGATGGCATTGCTGGGCATCATTACAGTCAGTGCCCATGTTGCCAGTCAGTGCCCATTTGTGGGCACTGATTGGCATCGATTGTATTTCAATTTTTTTATTGTTTTTTTAATCTATTTGTGCACTCCTTGGCACTCCCTGGTGGTCCAGTGTGGGGATCCGAGGGGGGGCTGCGCTGATAAACAATCAGCGTGAACCCATGTCAGGAGAGCCGCCGAGTGAGCAAGAGCCGGTCAACAGCTCTTCCTGTTTACATTGTAATCAGCCGGAGGCTCTTTACCGAGATCGGAGAAGCAGAGTGTCATACTGACACCCCGCATCACCGATCGCCGCGCTGCGCGCCCCCACGGGTGTGTGCCGGCATGAAATCCTGCAGGACGTCAATAGAAGTCCAGTCATGATTTCACAACCACTTCCCGGACGTCAATTGACCATTGACCGGAGCGGGAAGTGGTTACAAATGAGCCGGTGATCGGCTTTTTTTTCTCCTCGCGCTATCAAGGTGAGGATGAAAAAAAAAAGATTACCGACTTTTGTTTACATCATGTGACCAGCTGTCATTGGCTGACAGCTGATCACGTGGTAAGGGGCCGGGCATTTGGGGTCCGCGCTGTAGCCGCCATTCGGCTATAGCGCGGGCACAAAGTGGTTAAGTCATTTTTAATTAAACTGTCATTGCAATGGAGTATTAACAAGATTTCAGCCACATCTCCTCTGATATACCAGCAAGACCACAGACCCACACTAACAAGCCTGGTCTGGCCTTCTTTTTAGTTAAAGAGGTCACAGTGGTGAGTAGGAATTTCACTCGCACCCACTGGGTGATTTTCATGAAGTTTTGCCACTGGTGATGGTGTAAGAATTGAAGTTGAATCACAAAAGATTTATGGAGTTTGGTTTTGATGAAATATTGGAATCACTGTCATTTTAGGATTATTAATTAATCATGAATTGTTATAGCATTTAAATTAGCACTGTTTTTTATTTTGTATATGCACAAGATTTAGTCTAACCCATTAAGTCACACTAGTCACAGCGCCCCCTATCAGACAAAACTAGCACTATTGCACTTTGAGAGGAGCAGCTTATATGTTTTAGAACTAGCTCATTTAGCAATTCCATAGCACAGGGTTCTCTTATTTTTTTCACTTATCCTTTGATTTATAGTTACCAGTCCTATTAGGTTGTGGGGACGGAGCCACAACCCATTGTATGCTGCCATGATGCACCGGGAAAATAATTTAGCAGCTCCTCTGGGGGTAGCAATACACAATCTAAGTCATTTTACCTACAATTCTAATTCTTCTTCAACAAAACTAGATGCTGGTATTTAATGAAACTCAAAGTACTGTGGTTGACCATCTGTTAATCAGTCTGCCTGCCAGGGGGCATCCTGATTAGTAAAGCTTTCTTTTTAAGAGTAATTTGCTTGAGACTCTCAATTATCCCATCACAGGCTTTATTTTGGCAATTCTTGTTTTTTGGATCTTGCTGCAATCTTGTTGCTTGTCCTGCCCTTTCTTGAACTTGGCCTGCTCTGAACTTGAATGGATTTCTGACTATTTGTACTTTACAAATTACAAACCTGCTAGTTTACTGCCTACGCCCTGTGAATCTTATGGCTCAAAATTGTTTTCATGTCCATTTCTACCTGCCAGCTATAGCCTGCCTCTGGACCAGTGGATGCCCTAAGCAGGCTCTGAAATTAGCAACATACAGTGCTGCGGGGCAGTACTGAATCACACATGCAAAACATGCTGTAGAGATGGCTTCTTTAGGTCAAGAGTGGTGTAACCTTAGTTATAGAGCCTTAGCTAGGGCTTATGTTTTACAAACTCAAATGAACTATGTTGAGGAGTGGTAAAAATATAAAAACACAAACATACTTTCAATAAGAAAAGTGATATGTAAAGTGTAGACGGCAATAACAACCTACCCAATACATTTTGTAATTTTAATCACGAAAATTTGATCTTACTGCATTTTGCACATCTCTAAGCCCAGCTAAATTAACGAATCGGTTACGTTAGTAATAATATAGTTATTGGAAACTCCACTTTTATTAAAAAAAATATATAATGTATATTACTTCTATTCAAGCCAGGCTGTAATGTTACATTGCAACTCTATTCAGTGTAAAGGACTTTTTTTTTGGAATTCTCAGCTAGGTTTTAAGAATGAGACAAAAGTACTTGTGTTTGGTGCAGCTTCACAAAATATGCTTAAGGTTCAGGTGCTGAATTCGAACACTACTGATGTCAAGGGGAGCTGAATGTTATAAACTAGTAATGGTAATTTTCTGGGCTAGTAGGAAAGGGAATGTCAAATATATGCTATAGGGAGCTGAAACTGCCATGGGCAACATATACCAAAGCAAACAAAAATCCATTTGGTAGGGAGCAAAGATTTTAATAATGTTTTAAGGACATTATAAATGCAATTTCCCTTTAAATAACATGCCTGGGTGTTACCATTAACCTGCCTGTACAATGCATGCAACCTGCTATATAGTAAACTATCATTTACAAAGAAAAAAATGATGCTTTATCCACTTTACTTTTGTTTGTATATCTATACCCAATCTACAGCAATCCCTTATCCTAGATGAGCGTCTGATGTAGATGTTAACGTAAGACCCCCATACAAAAAAAAAAAAAATTGGGGTTTCCCTAAAAATACATACCAGACCCTTATCCTTAATGATGTCAAGGGGGACTGCATTAAAAAAAATAGTGTGGGATCACTCACAATATTTTGTAACAGAACCTTATCCATTCACGCAGCCTGGCAGGAAAGAGGGGAGGGATCAAACATACGCCACCCCCTCCTGATCCATACCAAGCCACATTCCCCTGGGGGCTTATAATAATCTTGGAGCTCCCTTTAACCACCTCAATAGAGGGCCTATTCTGGCACTTCTCTCTTTCATGAAAAAAAATCATAATTTTTTCGCCAGAAAATAACTCTGAACCCCCAAACATTATATTTTTTTAGCAGACACCATACGGAATGAAGTGGCGGTCATTGCAACTTTTTATCTCGCACAGTATTTGCGCAATCATTTTTCAAACACCTTTTTTTGTAATTTGCTCTATTTATAAAGATAAGTCATAGAACTCAAAAGAGAGAATGGTTACATACATGCATAAGTTAGTCTTCCAATATAGCCAACAAAACAAAAACGGATGTAAACGGGTAAATTAATGGATGTTAACGGAAAGTAAGATGGATAAAAACGGAGATTAACGGAATATACAACAGATAAAGCAACGGATAAGAACTGTAATGTTTTTAACGTGGCTAAACTGACGGTGACCATGTGAACGATGCCTAAAGCCCCAGATAGTCATTGCACCATCAATGCCGGTAGCACAGAACTTACGACAATCAGATTTGTCCTCATAGACACCTGGATGATGCTGTTCTGATGCAGAGTGTCTAATGTAGTCTTGCGGTCCTCAGTGGTTGCTCTCTTATACATGTTTCTAAAGCATTCCATAGCTGAAATGTCACACTAAATGCTTTGCTTTGGAATGTCCAGTTTAGACACAAATGTCAATGAGCCATGATCATCCAATGTGAAGAGCATAGAATATTAGTCATGCCCAGCTGCTATCACACTGTTCTATGACACAAAGGTGACACTGAGGAGAGGCAAGAATTCAGTCTTCAGCTGTGAAATGCTTGTGTTTTTAGATGCATTAACCGCAGACACAATAATGTCATGACTGACCCAGGCCAAACAATTTCCAATAGCGGAAAAGCTTACACTGTGACCCCACCACCATTGCCAGCACTTCCAAACTCCCACATTAAATGCCCAAAAGGAATTTTTGATCCCCAAGAAGTGATAGCTGGCTTCTCATCAACTTCCTTACTATATAATGAGAACACCCTAGCCTTAAAAACACAAGATCCTGCAGCCAAGTACAGTACATTATTTGGGTGCCAGTCCAGGCTTAGCACAGTAGAATGATTGGTTTTTTGATGTGTTTGCTCACCCACCAGTCATTTTCTGACTCAAAGTAGCACATGGATATACCGGTAAGTCTTGTTTTGCTCTTCACTTGCACGCTTATTTTCCAAAGGTGACTACTTGACAAATGTTGCTGCTCCATTTATACGTAAGATAACCAATGTAGGTTTCCATACTCTATATTTTTGGCTCCACACATAAGCATTCCACAGGTCATTGTATGATCACTTTTTGGAGCCCAGTCTATGCCTCTAATGTGTCCATTGTGGTCCTTCAGCTCATGAACCTTCACCCACTGGCTGCTCTTTTGCTTGTAGATGTGTACCTCATGGTTATTGGGGCTTATTGCAATCCGTGTGCAGTCTTTATTCCAGGCATGGCAACCGATAGGTTCAAGTAAGAACTGGTATGACAATCTGAATTTGTTTCTCCTTAATGAGCTCTACAGTGGGGATAGAAAGATTAGCGGACTTTGGTCAGTCAACACAAATCCACCGATCCAATAGTCTGGAACAGGAAGCAGAAGTGTTAATCACACAGATTGTGTAAGCATGTTTAAAGGCATTAAATAGTGCACATTATATCTAGAAAAGAACGTGCATTACCCTATATCAGGTTCACAAAGAATTTCTTATCACGAAGACTAACAGCCTTTTTAGTGACAAAAAATAAAAATATATAAACAAATATTAGAAATTCAATAATGAAGAATTTCTAGATGGATCCTCTTACCTTTAAAGTCCCAATGTGATAACCAAGTGCTCTTAGGCAATCAATACTCCTCCTGCGGAGTGTTCAAACACAACGTGATTTCACCACTTCCATGATTGTCCCATCACCGTTAAGAATGGCCACTCACCAGATCACATTAAATAAATGCCTTTGGTTCATTCCCAGGAAAACCACTATTTTGCGTCACCACAACTGTCAGGTGTCTTGGGTATATTAATGTAGTCTTGTTTTCTCTACAAAAGCTTACAGAAAAAGAGTGCCCCTCATAGTAGTGTAGTAGGTAAAATAATTTATTAGATAAAAAACAAAGCATATATTGCACTCACATTTCACTGTGCCCGTATGCCGGCACCAAGCTTCTCTAGCTGTGTATGTAAACATATGGAGAAATTTTTTTTTTTTCTTCTCTCGCATTCCCCCCAGGAGGAGTATCGATTGCCTAAGAGCACTTGGTTATCACGTTGGGACTTTAAAGGAAAGAGGATCCATCTACAAATTATTCAATTTCTAAAATTTATTTATATATATTTTCTTATTTTTTTGTCACTAAAAAGGTTGTTTGACTTTGTGATAAGAAATTCTTTGTGAACCTGATATAGGGTAATTCACGTACTTTTCTAGATATATTGTGCACTATTTAATATGTGTATGGTACGCATATGTGTGCGTTTTCACATCCTTCTGAGAAGAATATTTGTATATGAACACTTGGTACACATATGTTTGGTGGATTGTCATTTATAGGGGTTAATAATGGTAATAATTGCACAGGATAAGGTGGCGGTAGGTCAACCACCAGGGTAGCACAATACATATACTATATTAATTTCATTTTGGGCGAGCCACTATAGAGTGACTTGCACTTTTTTGATTGCAGCAAACCAACTAAAATAGAACAATTTTGTTTTTCTATTTGCAACAGCAACACTCGTCCCATATGTTTAAAGGCATTCATACTGTTGAGTACTACCAAATAATTCATAGAGACCAAAGGGAATATGTAAAATATAGTTCCTTGATCACTCCTACATCTCCAGCAATCACTGGAGACATGTGGGAAGTAACCATGTGTGTAACTGGGACTCTAACCCATTTGGTAAGTATTTTATAACCCCGCTCATGGAATCTGGTGCCAAGAGGATTTTAGAGCAAAGCGGAGAAGCATCAGCTAATTTCAAGAAAAAGTGTCTACAGGATGACATATGGGCTTTCCGGTAAGCAGAATGGACACTATGATAGGCATGGATTACTAATGATCCAAAATGGAAAGGGTTTTTCATCTGTACACATACTTCCACTTGTATTTAGAATGGTATCATATTTATTCTTCAAAATATTTGAATTCACAAGATTCTTTAACCACTTGCCTACTGGGTAATTTTACCCCTTTCCTGACCAGGCCAATTTTCAGCGCTGTTGTACTTTGAATGACAATTTTACAGTTATACAACACTGTACAAATTTTTTTTTCACACAAATAGAGCTTTCTTTTGGTGGTATTTAACATAATTTTAGTACCCATTGCGCAAACATGAAACCATGGCTCCAGCAGTGAAAGTGATAAAGGACAATTGTACAAATGATATGGTTGTCTTTTAAATATTAAAATGCATCCATTTTAAGTCCAGGCTGTAACATTCCTTAAAAGGGGTTGTAAAGGATTTTTCATTTATTTTTTCCCTAAATAGCTTCCTTTACCTTAGTGCAGTCCTCCTTCACTTACCTCATCCTTCGATTTTGCTTTTAAATGTCCTTATTTCTTCTGCGAAATCTTCACTTCCTGTTCTTCTGTCTGTAACTACACACCGTAATGAGAGGCTTTCTCCCCGGTGTGGAGCAAGCCTCTTGAGGGAGCAAGCAGGAGTGTCAGGACACGCTCTACTTTACAGATAGAGAAAGGAGCTGTATGTTAGCGGGCGTCCTGACGCTCCTGCTCGCCCACTCAAGGAAGTGAGGATTTCTCAGAACAAATAGGGACATTTAAAAGCAAAATTGAAGGATGAGGTAAGTGAAGGAGGACTGCACTAAGGTAAAGGAAGCTATTTAGGAAAAAAAAATATTTCCTTTACAACCCCTTTAATGCAGAAAAGCCATACAGTGTAACATGTATAGACATACCATTTACAACTGAAGTCACTTAGACTACATACCTTAGACTATAAACTCCTTGAGGGCAGGGACTGCTGCAAAGGTATAATATATAAGTAAAGTGCTGCGTAAATTGTTGGCACTATATAAAAACCTGTAACAATTTGCAGCCTACTTAGTCATAAAATGTGTATTTCAGTGTTGTCTCACATCGAAGTGTTCCATGCTAAGCTCTGACAGTACATATTGCATTCTATGTTGCAGTGGTTGTCCTGCTACCACTACTGATTTACAACCAGAATAACCTGGTACGTGTGTTTTCAAGCCTAATTACCTAAGTATATGATGACTGCATCAAACAGACTCACACTGGATCAAATTACAGGCCTTGGAAATTTCCAGTCGATGATTGTGAAATACCATGCAACAAGAAACATTTCATATGACTAATGCAGCCTGTGATTATTATTTTGTTACTATTGCAAAAGCAATGGATCTCTACGCTCTAGGTTTCATTTCCCATCAGAGGCAAGTGTTCTCTATTAGGGCTGAACTAATTGGCATAATCAATTACGAAAATTTGTCAACTATTTTCATAATCGATTAGTTGTCCTGCATACAGAATGCATTATTTTTTTTACATGTCAGAAAATAGTGTAGCACACATACAGCTCAGTACAGCTTCCATGCATGTCAAAATACACAGTGCAACACACATACAACTCCGTACACCGTCCATACATGTCAGTAAGGTCTGATTCACACCTATGCAGGTTGCAGTTTGCATATTCCAGGAGCATTTTCAATACACATTTTTGATCCAATGAAGTCCATGGAACCAAAAACCAGAATAAAGTCCCTGGCCATTTCCATATAAAACACAGATGTGAACATGACCCATAGGAAACCATGTTAAATGGACTGTAGTGCGTTACTGCAAAACTGAAAACACACTTAAAAATGCATAGGTGTAAACCATAGGCGTGCTGAACCACTTGCCGACCGCCGATGTACGTCGGCCGAATGGCATGGCTGCGCACATTGGCGTACAGGTATGTCCCCTTTAATGTGCGAGCCGTGGGTCACTTTTTTGTAATGTAAGCATTCTTTGTAAAATAACACAAAAAAAACATGACAGGACCTCTTAAATATGAGATCTAGGGTCAAAAAGACCTCAGATCTCATTTAAACTAAAATGAGAAGAAAAAAAAAATGTCCCTTCAAGAGCTATGGGCAGAAGTGACATTTTGACACAACTTCTGCCCTGTGATGGTATGGAGACCGGTGGGGGCCCATCTTCCCCTAACTCGTCTCCATGCACAGCCAGCAGAAGGGCCCAATCACTAGCGATCAGAAAATGTAATGAACATTTTTCAAATGAAACTATTCAAAATAAAAAAAATAAGTGACAGCAGGTGCAGGTAGGATCTATCAAGCTACCTGCCTATGACAAGGGAGTCTAATATTATATTACAGCCCTGTCCTGGAGGTGCAGAGAGCCAGTGACAGACAGTCGCTGGAACTCCATTCACTGAAGACCGAGAGCCGAGTGATCAGCGACTTTTGATTACTCACTGTAGAGACGGCAGGGGATTGGATGCTGCACCACCTCCTAGGTGAAAAAAAAAAAAAGTCTCTCTGTAGTACTTCATAAGCAGACACAGCAATAGGTTTTTTCCTTTTACAATGGTCAGCTTTTCTTTAGCTAAAACCTTTAAGTACCTCTGCCAAATGGTAAACAGTTTGTCCCAACCCTCTTAACCCCCCTGCCGGTATCCCCGAGCGCGACTTGGGTTGGATTTTTTATGAAAATATCGATATCCCCGAGTCGCTCTCGGGGTGAATGCAGAGCCTGCAGCGCGCGCTGGCTTACCTTTTTATCCAGGCGGGGTACTGTACTTACCTTGTCCCTGGATCCAGCGATGCATCCACGCTGTGTGAGCGAGTGGCGTCCTCCATTCGACTCACAGTGCCCGCACGCCACCGATCTCCGTTCCCTGCGACGTAACGGCGCACGGGGGCGGAGACAGGCGGCAAATTCAAAAAAGTAAACAAACACATTACATACAGAATACTGTAATCTTATAGATTACAGTACTGTATGTAAAAAGTACACACCCCCCTTGTCCCTAGTGGTCTGCCCAGTGCCCTGCATGTTCTTTTACATAATAAAAACATTTTTTTTGTGCCTGCAAACTGTAGATTGTCCATAGCAACCAAAAGTGTCCCTTTATGTCAAAAGTGATTTTAGAGCAGCTAGAAAACAGCGATAATAAATTATAATCACTCGCAGAATTGAGCGATAGCGATTTGTGGGGAAATTCGTCATAAAAAAATAAAAGTAATGACAGCGACAATTCTGCAACTGAGCAAATTTCAGTGATTTTGATTTGATTACATTAGTGAATAATTTTTATTATAATTACATTATTATTTGTTATAATTATTTATAGTTATTTATTATATTATAATTTTATGATTTTGTGTTTCAAACTTTATCATACCAAGGGATGTCTACTAGACTCTGGTTTGGACAAATTTAAGTGAGTTATTCCTAAAAATTGCAGGCCTACAGTATAAAACGCAGAATTTCCATACAAAATAATTGTACCGCTTTTGGTACGTAATTCCAGACAGAATCATACCGCCAGGGAGGTTAACTGCCTCTTTGCCTGGACAGCTTGGCCCTTTAGCCTAAGTTCACATTAGTCCAATTTGGCATGCGATTTGAAAATGTCAAAAATCGGCATCTATTGCACAGATTCCCAAAAGTAGTTCCTGTACTTCTTTTGGCAGCGCGATTTTTGTATAGACATCTGTGCAGGAACCCGCACAAATGTCTGTCAAAATTGCCCTAAATCTGAGGTTTCACTGTATTGCATTCTTGTTTGGGGGTTTAATACCACTTTAAGAAAAAGATGCATATATCAAAAGTTATTCTTCAACTGTCAAAAGAGGTTTTCTCAAGTGCTCTTCATAAAGTGACTGGAAGATGAATGCCCAAATACATAAATACAAGCATACATTTGCAAACTGAATAACCACACGATTACAAAAAAAAGTGTTTATTTATAGACCTTTTGGCATAATTCAACAAAAATATATGGTTAGCATTAGGAGCACTGCATACATTCGTTTAACTTGCAAGTGCAAACAGCAAAAGGCAGTAGAGAACACTTTGCTCATCTTTGGCAGCCAACCATAATAAGCCCCTAAAGATTTTCAAGAGGGCTCACATGTAGAATATTGCAATACAATCTAACCCCCACAAACTCATCTCTAAAAACATGTACATGAAAAAAAACATGAAGACTGGACTCATGAAGTTAAAACTAAAAGCCAGTGAGTAAATCTGTACTTTGTGATGTCGTCACCAAAAAAAAAGAAGAATGTAAGTTAGGGGAAAACTCACTTAGGTCACCTCTTCCCTACAACAGCCCCACTGAATGGATCCCAAGTCCACATTTTGCAGCACACACCTAGCAGACCCTAGTTCATCATACACAAAAAATAGAACAGACATCCTAAAATGAGCCATACTAAAAAAAAAAAAAAAAAAAAGTTCTAAATATTTAAGCAACAGAAATGCACATATAGCAGCTTACACATGTATTTACAGTTTCACAGTTGTACAGATTGTGAGTCCACATTCCAATTTCAACTTGGAGGGATGTAGAACACCCCTGAATCACATTTAAAGCTCAGCGTGATCAGAAATGCATCAATGTTTAAATACTGTACTTTAAATATTCAAAATAGGTTGTAACATTTAAAGCATAAATGGTGTAATGCATTTGAGTGCGTTGCCAATTCCAACAAATTGAACCGGTTGATGGAATAAAAGTTCCTTATACCATTTGGTATGTAAGAAACTCCATGGTTTTCGGAGGCACTGGCAGATTCTTGACTTGACTTGTAGTCATCACTCTTCTTATTGCCATACGACATAAGTGCTGAAGGCTGGAAACATAAGTGGGAGTCGCCCAGAAATACGCATTTCCATCCTGAGTTCTGCAATTTGAAATAAAAAAAAAAAATGTAATATGTAATTAATATATATATATATATATATATATATATATATATATATATATATATATATATATATATATATATATATATATATATATATATATATATATATATATATATATATATATATATATATAACAACTGGAAGACCACTGCCACCCATTACTTTTTACAGCCATGTGCTGACTAAAGCAAAAGCAGAGTTTAGTGAAGTGTGGGATCTAAAATATTGGCGTTATACAACATTAATGTATGGCCCCCCTTAAATATCTTTTTACTCGTATTTTACCAAAAGAAAAAAAAAAAAAAAAAAGAAGAAGTATCTGCGCGTTAAGTGCTTAAGGCTTTAAGTGCCTATAAAGCCTAAACATTTTTACCTTAAAGTGGAGTTCCATCCACTTTTACAACTTTATCATAAAGGAATGACAACCCCTCAACCACTCGATTTTGGATATTTTTTTTCCCTTACTTACCTTTTATGAAGTACCTTGTGTACTTTTGTGACTCACGTCCTCTTCTCCCCTGCTGCTTTCTGGGACCTTTGTGTGTCCCAAAAGATGACAGGGCCATTTACGAAGCACTGTGCATGCGCAGTAGGAAACCGGCAGTGAAGCCTGAAGGCTCCACTGCCGTTTTGCCTTAGTTGGAATGGAGGCGCCTGCACCTGTTTGTAGTCCACTTTAATGCTTTTCTTGCATCAAGGGAAATGATTAGGTATTTGTATTCCCCTTCACAACCCCTTACACCTACCTGGGCCCTCACTCGGTCCAATGATGCGCCTATCTGTAGCAGCTCTGTCCAATCACTTCCTGGACTCACAGGCTGTGCCGAGACAGTGGAAGCCATTGGCTCCCACTGCAATCAAAGCCAGTGACAAGGGAGCAGGGGCGAGCCCCCAGTGTCTGTCTATAGATGCAGAGGGCGAGTCTTTACATATGCCCCATAGAAAGAAACTGACTTGAAAGAGGTGAGGGCCTCAAAACATGTTACCATGTTCCCTGACATCACTTCCTGTTTGATCACATCCTGTCCTTGCCTGTGGTCAATTGATCCACAAATTCTCTTCCTGTCCCGAGGCTGGCTGATGACCCCCAGCTACCACACTGCACCCCTTGCAGCAGCCTCATCTTGGATGCTTCCTCCTCCCACCTGCAGATGCATCAATAACTAGTGCATGAGATCATTCATACACTCCGTTGTCAATTTGTGTGCCGTTGCCACCTTGCTGCACGTAGCTTGGTGCCCCCTTGCAGTCTGGCTAATGCAGGTGCCATCAAGATCATATCCAGTGTATCCACTGTAACAGTTTTTTGGTGTCCTCCACAGCTGGAAAGCTTTTTGGAGAACCACAATGAGCATATTTCCCTTTATTTAACACAAGTTGCTAATTGACTATTTAATAAAAAAAAGCTTATACACCCATTACACTAAAGTCTGCACACAAAAAAAAAAAAAAAAAAAAAAAAAAAAAAAAAAATCATACACCCACATTAGTGACACCCATCAGTACCAAGAGCATGCATGCTGCAAACACAGGGGATCCTGGAAGATTTCAGAGCTGACTGGACACCAACACTCTGGGAAGATTATAAGGGTAGTAGGAGGGTAGTAGGGTTATAAGAGGCGTTGCAGCAGTAAAGGTAGGCGATAGACATTGTAATAATAGTGAAAGTGGCAAGGCAAAGCCAGCAATGACTGAACAAAGATAGGAAATAGAGTTACAGCAATCTTACCCAGCAGCTAGAACACTGCCATCAGTAGAAAAGGCACAGCAAAGACCTTTATTTAGAGGTGCAACTTCAACGGGGCATTTACGATCAATGCGCCAAAATCTCACCAACCTAGAACAGCAGACAAGAATTTTACTGAATAAGCTGTACAAATATGTAAATATAATTTTTTTTTTTTTTTTTTTTAATGATTCCATTAATGCTGCGCACCATCTCAGCACCGACTTGCATAAGGCCCGATTCACACCTATGCGAATTGAGTGTGGCTTAAACCGCATCCAATACGCAGAACATTTCTAAATACAATTTTTTTCAATGAGGCTGGTTCACATATGTGGGATGCAGTCGCACTGCGCATTGCAGAAAAAACGTGTGCGTATTTTATGACTTGCGGTGCGGCTCTGGTGCAAATTCAGGCCCATTATCTTCTATGGGTACACAGCTGATTCGCAGATGTGTTCATTTCTCTTCAGGAATTTCTCTCATTCAGCTCAATACACGTCTCCCCCACTCTCCTCTCCCCTGTAACTTCTCCCAGGTCTCCAAATTCGCAGCTAAAACGCAATGGATCTGCCGAACACTTCTGTAATCTCTCTGCAGAGATGAGAGCTGAAATTCGCACCGCACAAGTGTGATTCCGGCCTAAAGGTTGCATACAACTGCCTGCAACAAATAATTTTGATCTAGTTTAAGGGAAGCACTTGAGATACAAATATCCCAAATATGGTGGACTGGTTTTGTAAAAGTGAACTCTCAACACCACGCCTGCTATCCTTAAGCCTACCGCCACTTTTAAATCACTGATGTGGAAACAAGCATGTAGGCAGGAGTGTCAGGGCACCTGATATGAACAGATGTGTGATAATACCCCTCTTACTTACAATGTTGCCAGAAATCCTAAAACAGTATAATTGGGCTTATCAAGTTTATGCCATTACTACAAAACGCACATCCATAGGGTATGTTATCTGAAGAATATTAGACACATACCTGTCGTCAGCAAGACTTGCAATGTGTACTCCGTCATGACTAAATGAGACAGATCTCACCCATCGACCATTATCTCCTCCTGCAAATATAGGTGTGGGTGGAGGAAATAAGTGCCTGTAAAAAAAAAAAAAAAAAAAAAAAAAATATTATTATATATAAAATTAAACAGTTTAATTGGCCTCATGGGCATATTGCATGTTTCTACGCATTTTACATTTGCTAAAAAAATTCAAATAAATAAAAAAACACACACACAATAAGTGGAGAGCAACCTATCAAAAAAAAATGCACTGGGCACTGTATAGCAAAATAAAATTGGCATTCATATATTAAGACATTTTTTTTAAAAATTTGTTTGATAAAAGATTTTTCAACTTTACAAATAAATACACATTATACAAACATACATAGTCTCAATATATACACCTATTATACGATCAAGCTAATGTCTATATGAACAATAAGTTATATTTTCATTTTCCCCTATCCTATACCTTCCATCTTCCCTCTCCAGCCTAACCGGCCTGGCAAGGGATAATAAACTAAAGAGGAATGGGCAAAAACAGAGATGATATACTGGAGAGATGGAGCTGGATGACAGAATACACCTAAAGAGAGAAGGGGGAGAAGAGAAAACATAAAAAAAATAAAAAGAAGGGGAGGGGGGAGAAAAGAGTGTATTTCTTGGCAGGGATTTCCCTCCCAGCCCTATGTAAATGTAAAAAAAAAAAAAAAAAATATCTCAATCTAAGTGTCTTTCCCTCCCCCCATTCCCTATATAAAAGTGTAAGAAAATGCTCTAAGTGCCTTAATACAAAAAAAAAAAAAAAATCACTCTTAAAATTTAAGAATATGTATGCAAGTGTACAAAATAAGAAGGGAATTATATTGCCATTAAAGTGAATTCTGGGCAAGAACCAGCAAGAAAACTGCTGGCAGAGCTTTCTTGCAGAGTAAACCGTGCGTGTGTACGAGGCTTTCAGGTTTCTAGTCAAGAAAACTGCCCAGAATCTCGACGAGAAAAATAGAGAACCTGCTCTCTATTTTCTCGTTGCGATTCGCGGCAGCGTTTTCCTGCTGAGAAACCCGAGCGTCTGTATACTAACCTGTCACCGTGGAAACCCGCGCATGCTTAAAATGACAGACGCATGCGCGGTAGCTTCCTAGGCATAGGAAGGGTGTAGCAAGAGGTCGGCGACAGCATCGAATGTGACAAGTGCATGCTCGTCAATGACGTCACCACGTTCGTGTCCTTTAAAAGAACGGCGGTTCTTTTGAATGGAGGGTCTTGTACACTCGGCCAGCAAGAGATTCTTGCCAAGAATCTCGTCAGGAAAAAAAAAAAAAGTAGGTGGTCTACAGTGTTAACTGCAGGATTACATGGATTACATGGCTCTAATGCAGCCCAAACAGAATGAACTAGGTTAGCAACTGTTACCATGATAAGAAAAAATTAAAATCTTCTTACCCAAGTTCAAAGAGAATAGACCCAATATGGGGATCCCAAACATAAACCCTGGTATCATAGGATGCAGTAGCCAACAAAGCTCCATCAGGGGAGAACTCACATGCTACCACATCATTGTAGTGCCCTTCTAGCTTACGAATCATAATGTATTTATCCATGTCCCACAGAAACACCTGAAAGGAAAACACAGTTGTTATAGACATGAAATGGGAAGCACGCAAGCTGACAGATCTACGAAGCTAACACTATTTAATAATCAGAGTATTAATTAACCAAACAAAATACTGTAACCGCTCAGTGTCATACCCAAATAGATTAATGGTATAACATTAAAAAGTTAAGCATGCAAGAACTAAAAAATCAGCTCAAGTTAACAGGTTACTGCTAAAAGCAAGTTCTATTAAATGCACAATATAAGATAAAAATACAGAATTTATTTGGCTTTATGGCTAACATAGGAACAGATGGGTTCGTTACAACCCCTGTTTTCATTGTTTTACAATAATAAAGCTATTTGTACGAACATAGTATAAAAGTTATTATATGGTTACTCCAGTTGTACTCCCTTTGAGAGAATAAGTTCACTTGTTACAAAAGGCTTGCATCACCAACGTGAGCCCAGGAAGACAAACAGATACTGCAAGAAAAGAGAGAATTGACAGCCAAAAGAAAATCACTTTTGGCAAACAAGACAAGGACAATACAGACTAAACACCTTACTTTATTTAACAAACATTTTTATATATATCTATATCAAAATGTATAGCCTCACAAGTCACAATAGAAATATATATAAAAAATGTGACTTGTGTGATGCCTTCACAGGTCAGACTATAGTAATACAATGAAAGCAGGCTATACCTTTCATAAATGTAATTTATAAACTAGGAAAATGCTTACAAATATAAAACTTCCATCTAAGTATTAGACAATGAAAGTAAATACAATCTAAAAAGTACAAACAATGAAAAGAAAAAGAAGCAGAAAGTGGACATCAACCAGCACCTGCGTACGTACAGTACACCTTGCCGTCGCAAGCAAGGTTACTTCGTCCTATGGCATTGGTCGTCCCCAGCCTGGTAGCCAGAGATGCCACTCTCTGCCCAGCTAACACTGTGCTCTCCTGTGTGTAGTGCCAACTTAACCTCAATCACACCCACATTGCTGCCACCACCTGTGACAGGGAAAGCAAGAAGCTTATGGAACACACACAGCCTATAATAGCAAAAGGTTAACAAAAATATGCACATCAATTATTAAATACATCATATAGCCTACAATTGTACTGCTCCTTTGAAAATTTTCACATTTATTAGTCCAACTACAATGCCATTATTTTTTCATAAAATGCCTATATTATAGGACAAAATATACATTAACTAGCGTGCATCAGTTCATCTGTGCCATATGGGCTAAAAGGAGCAGTAGCCTGCACTGTATTTAGATTCTGCAGTGTATAATTTCTGGCAGCTGCTATTAATATTTAATTACCAACAGGATTTGGAAGGAATGTGCATTTCCAGAACTATTTATTGGCTCAGATACACCTTAAAAGTAAATCTAAAGCCAAAATGTTTTCTTTTAATCTTAGATGGAGTAGAAGATGGGTAACACCCTTTTTGCCATCTGTCTCTAACCGGGAAGATTTCCATTCACTTCCTGCCCAGTAGACTCAACTGGCAGTAAGAGGAAATCTCTCCCAAAAGGGAGGAAGATCCCCTCAGTTGTCCCAGTAACAAATACTCCACTGCTAGGTTTCCCCTCTCCTGTTTTGGTGACAACTCAAATTTTGAATATTCCCGTAAAACAATCAGCAGGATAATTAGAGAAGGAAAATCTCCCCAGTGGGGACACAAACAGCAATAAAAACTTGACACGTTCTACAACTTCCCAATAATAAAGAAAAAATTGGCTTTAGATATTCTTTAACCATATTAGCATGTGCAAAGCAAGGGATGAGTCTCATAACACAGGGAATGGATACTGCCAATTTCACTAAGATATTTGAAATGGATCAGCTTGCCAAAAGCAATGCAAAATTAAGATTTATTTATGCCATTTGTATATTTTCATAAAAGTTTAATCATGCATTCAAATGCTTCACATCAAAATACTAGATTACAAAAGGACACTGAGCAAAAAATGTATGCTAGGATTTTTAATTTTCATCTTAAACGATGCATAAAAAATAACAATTTAAGGTACTTTGACACTTACTGCTTTACCAGCTCCGACGGAACATAAAATGGAGGAATCGGGGGAGAATGCACAGCAATACACCCAGTTTTGGTGTCCCCTTAACACTTTCATCATGTTTCCTTACAAAAAAAAAAAAAGTAAAATACAATTTAGGTCTCAAAAGAAACATGACAAAAGATTGACCATAGATATTCCAGTTGTGGATAGGAGAATAGAAAGCAGTGCACTTGGTCTCACATATGGGCTTTATGTATTACAGAGGGGAAAAAAAAAAAAAAAAAAAAGGGGGGGGTGGGGGGAAAGCGAGGGCAAATCTCTTTAAAAGAGCCCAGGAGACCAAATACCAGCCAGACATAACACTTTCCCACACAACCCAAAACTATGTCTCACTGTCCCTCCCTCCCTAACAGCAGGGGAACAATGGTAGTTGGGGCCAGATGTTTTAAAAGGGACCACCAATAGTCACGAGACTAAAATAAACTGGGGCTGTTACCGATTAAAATTTTCGCGTTCGATTAATCGACCAATTTCAATACACACCCAACTACTTTTAGCTGACTTGTATTACGTTTTAAATTCAAACTGTAGCACTGACGCAAGTAATTTTTTCTTATTAAACTTTAACAAAAACATAGAAAGTTATGTTAACTTTAATTATAAAACGTATCTAGTATATTGACTGTCAGTCACTTTATCGTAGGGAAGAAGGCAAGAAGGCATCACTTTAGCCAGTCACGCAGACATACCAGAGTGTTTACATTTTCTGGAAGCAGACATGGTCATTTTATTGACAATATACCCTGAAGAACTGAACAGTCTTTCACACTGAACAGATGTTGCCGATACACAAAGAATTGTCTGCACAAAACTGCTTAGGACAGGAAAACTATGGAGCCTGATGCATCCTCCTGCTCTACAGATGCAAAGGTACCCCAATCCAATGGGTGCAGTTTGCTCGCACCCAGCAGGGTCTCCAGCAAGTCTCACTGTCCAGTGACATCAAGAATTTTTAATCCATCAAAAAAAAATTAAAGATTAAAATCGAGGAATTAATCTTAAATTTCCCCAACCCTAAACTAAACCCTAAACTAAACCCAAGGGAAATTCTTAATATTTCCTTCATGCCTCCACTATTTCTGTAGGCACCAGTAGCCAATGGTAGTCTGGATATGAAGAGTCAGGGAAAGAAGCCTTAAACAAAAGATTTTGTTTGTTTCAGATAAAGTTACAGATTTATTGAGCAAGGAGGCAATATAGGACCTGCATTGCTAGACCAAATATTAAGTGCCAATCATCGGGCTGGGTAGCAACATCCTTTAATACCATCTGGACGCCTGAAGATTTGCTATATTTTTCATTCCTGTATGTAGTGTAAACCCAATTTAATAATAACACAACATAATACATCCAACATAGGCTCTGGCCTGTTAGCCTGCTTAGAATTTCACTGGAAACCAATGTATTTTATAAAGTTTAAGGCATCATATAGATCAAAGTGACATTTTTGTTCAGAAAGGCTAGTCTAGAGAACTCAAAAGCATTTACCAAGGAATCTCTTCAGTTTGCCTTCTTAAAGAATTTGTTTTGGCAAACAGAGGAAAAAAAAAAAGTTGGAAACCTACCATCATCTTTCAGGTCCCACACCCTGAGCGTTTTGTCTCTGGAAGCAGAAACAAGTATAAGGCTGCCATCTGGGGCAAAGGTCAAATCTCTTACAATTTCAGCATGATCCATCAGATTAAGGAGGAGCTTCCCTGAAGAAGAGAAATGTAAAAATAAAATAATTCACAAATGACAATCAGCATGTGCGTACTTATATTCTAGGCATTTTTCTTCCATTAATTTCCATCTTTGAAATCAATACTATGCCATGTATGTTTGCTGTAAGCCAAGAAATACAATAGAGGGCAGGCCCTCTGCTGGGATTAAGACATCTAAAAAAATAGAAATAAAAAATAAATAAACATTCACCGGATTCAGCCGTCTACTACCAGACTGAGGAACATTTGTAGGCAATTAATTTTCCTGGTGCCATCATGGCAGCATACGCATTGTTGGCCAAGTGTGGAACCACCAACTCTGGGTATGCTGCCATGGACAGGCACCAGGAAAGGAAAATTACAGAAAGGTAAGAATTACTTTTTCCCTGTATGCGGAACCTGCTCAAGTGATATGAACCTCCCTTCTCAGATGGTACAGATTTTTCAGCTGATTATTTTCTTCAGCCAAGGCAGAGAACAAAAAAAAAAAAAATAAAAAAAAAAAATAAATAAAAAAAGTCACATGGATGGCTCAGCCCTTTCAAAAATAGAAAGCTTGAATTTTAGGGGAAATCTCACACCTTCTCTGCATGATTTTTTTTTTTTTTTTAACCACTTAAGGACCGCCCAACGCCGATATACGTTGGCAGAATGGCACGGCTAGGCACAATCACGTACCTGTACGTGATTGTTAACCGCTTAAGGACCTCCGCACGCACATTTACGGCCACAGAATGGCTCGTACAGGCACAAGGGCGTAAATTTACGTCCTCGCCCAGTAGCGGGTCGGGGGTCCGATCGGGACCCCCTCCGCGGCGTGCGGCGGTCCCTGTGTCTCCGGGAGCGATCCGGGACGAGCGGGCGGATGTCCGCCCCCCGCGATCGCTCCCAGCCAATCCCTGCGCTCTCCCGCCCTGTCACTTCCTCCTCCTGTGTTTACACAGGAAGGGGGAAGTGATGTAATCTCTCATCGCAGCGGTATTTCCAACCGCTGCGATGAGAGGAACACCTCACAGTAAGTGTGCACTAACACTACACTGACATACACACACATAGGCATACTTAACCCCTTGCGATCTATACCCCCCCACCCCCCTGTCACAGTATGCAGTGATCTAATCACTGCATTTAGTGTCAGTGTGACAGGCAGTGTAAAAGTCAGTTAGTGTTAGGTTCAGGATAGCCCCCCCCACCCCCCCTAATAAAGTTTTAACCCCCTGATCACCACCCTAGTTAACCCTTTCACTCCCTATTGCCAGCGTCACTAAGCGATCATTTTTCTGATCGCTGTATTAGTGTCGCTGTTCCCGCTAGGTAGCTATTTTTTTTATTGAGATTTTTTTTTTTTTACTAAAGACATGTGGCTAAATAAATTTTGGCCTAAATGTTTGACTAAAATTTAGTTTGATTTTTTTTTTTTAACAAAAAGTAAAAAATAGTGGGTTTTTTTTTTCAAAAATGTCGCTCTATTTTTGTATATAGCGCAAAAAATAAAAATCGCAGAGGTGATCAAATACCACCAAAAGAAAGCTCTATTTGTGGGAAGAAAAGGACGCAAATTTTGTTTGGGAGCCACGTCGCACGACCGCGCAATTGTCTGTTAAAGCGACGCAGTGCCGAATCGCAAAAACACCTTGGGTCATTTACCAGCGTATTGGTCCGGGTCTTAAGTGGTTAAATGCCCAACCGTGTGTTGCGGGGCCCGCGACCCAGTCCGAAGCTCCGCAACGCCCGATTGCCGCCGGAGTCCCGCAATCGGTTCCTGGAGCGGAAGAACAGGGAGAGGTGTGTGTAAACACACCTTCCCCGTTCTTCACAGTGGCTCCGTCATTGATCGTGTGTTCCCCGATATAGGGAAACACGATCAATGACGTCACACGTCCAGCCCCGCCCCCTACAGTTAGAAACACATATGAGGTCACACTTAACCCCTTCAGTGCCCCCCAGTGGCTTACTCCCAAACTGCAATTGTCATTTTCACAGTAAACCGTGCATTTTTAGCTGTGAAAATGACAATGGTCCCAAAAATTTGTCAAATTGTCTGATGTGTCCGCCATAATGTCGCAGTCAAGAGAAAAAAAAAAATAAAAAAAAGCAATAAAACTATCCCCTATTTTGTAAACGCAAATTTTGCGCAAACCAATCGATAAACGCTTATTGCGATTGTTTTTACCAAGAATAGGTAGAAGAATATGTATCGGTCTAAACTGAGGAAAAATTACTTTAATATATTTTTGGGGATATTGATTATAACAAAAAGTAAAAAAATATTGCATTTTTCAAAATTGACTCTCTATTTTTTGTTTATAGCGCAACAAATAAAAACCGCAGAGGTGATCAAATACCACCAAAAGAAATGGAAAAAAAAAAAAAAAAAAAAAAAGGATGCTTTGTTTGGGAGCCACGTCACACGACTGCTCAATTTTCAGTTAAAGCGATGCAGTGCCGAATCGCAAAAAGGGGCCTGGTCCTTTACCTGCATTTTGGTCCGGGTCTTAAGTGGTTAATTGTGTAGTGTCCCTTGCCTATAACATTGGTAGGATACCATGTCGGGAAGGTGAGGGCAAGTGCAAAAGTCACAGACCAAGTGCCAGCAATGCTACGGTTGCAAAACCTCAGTCCCCCAGTTGATGTTTACAAACATCAGCGATGGGTTTGGACAGACCAAAAAAAAAATCAGGCAAATATGGCCAGTTTGTTCAGCTTTTCACTGAACTGCATAAAAGCTGGGGTTTGGGTGTAACTCATCTTTAACCCTAACCAGAAGGTTCTCCATAGCAGAGATTACAGGAGTTATGAACACAAACCCAAGTAACCTAGAAAACAATGTTTTAATAACTATATAATAAAAGTCTCCTAATACAGAATGTAGCAGACAGCAAAGCAATATGAAGAAAGATGCTGGCTAACCATTGAAGCCTAAATAAAAAAAAAGGAAACAAAAGTTCTCAGCCACTTTAATAGTCAAACATTCCAATAATCCAAAGCTCAAAGTGCATCACATACTATTTACTTTCAGATACCTCCAGGTTATCGAGCTGATTGAATTGCAAACAGTAGGCACAAAAGTTTATCATGAAATCTTTGAATACAATGAAACTAAAAAGCAAACTCAAATTTATCAGGTGTTACTTTGTGGTTCACTTTAAAGTGAAGTCAAATGGAAATCACCTTGAAACTTAGGAAGTTCTTTCCATATTTCAGATACAATCTTTTGCAGGATTTTACTCATAAAAACTAGTGTCAGAGTGAGCCTACAGTATGTACCCTGGTATCACTTGGTCTCCATTCTAGATTTACTTTACGAGATAAAAACAAAAAACGAGGGCTGCCATTACCTACCCATCTGCCTAAAATTGAGGCTGCCTCTTTATCCAACTGGTCCCCCCATTTTGTATGTTCCTAGTCACACAGCACACCTAAAAAAAATTAGAGGTGGACCAAATGGAAATTGATGCAGAAACCAAAAATGCAGGATGCAAAAGTTATATATTTTTATATATAATTTTATTCAATTTTTAAATTATAAAAATTAACATTAAATTTGTCGGACATTATTTGCACCTTTAGCACAAGAGCTCAAGAAAAATGTATCTCTTCAAATTCAATGTCTGCACACTGGTCCGTTGGGCTTCCATTGTGGTGTTAAAAATCCAGCTTGGTGCAACAAACGCATTGAAAAACACACCCGTATTAAGTTTGAGTCACATGACCCATGAAAAACACCAAGCACAGTAAAATCATGAAAAGTGAATTGTTGTCGGCCGAATACACAATTTTCAGCTGAAATTTCGGCGCAGGTTTATACAGGGGAATTCTAAAGGGCACTTGAAAGCTTCAACACTTTTTGGGCAATCTGGCTTCCCAAGATTGTGTGCTCGTATAAGTCTGGTATAAAAATTTTGGGCGGGACCCCCTGCGCCATTTTTTTTTTTTAATGGCAGGGTTTTTTTCCCCCTCAAAATCCATACCAGACCAGGTTGCGTTTTTTTATCCGGTAAATCTTTATATTCAGCTGTCAGCAGGGAACCAATATGACTCATTGATTAAGGACGTGGTCGACTTTCCAGCACGCTCCTTAGCAACCAGCTATATATACAGCCGGAAAAAAAACAAATGGCTGCAAAGAACGCAGTACTTGCGTTTTGGATGTGGGTCAATTAAAGTATATTACATGCATAACAATGCGGGAAAAAAGTCCAACCCTTGCCAAAAATGCATTGATGCAAATGTGTTCCGTAGGAACCCATGTTATCCGCTTGCCGAGAATAAAAAAAAAAAAATATTATATATATATATATATATATATATATATATATATATATATATATATATATATATATATATATATATATATATATATATATATATATATATACACACACACACACACACATACATATACATACACACACACACTTTCAGGGGAAAAGAGCCAGATTGTATCACAAAGTACGAATGAATGAAAACGTATATAGCGCAGCACATGCAAAGTAAATCGCCTCTGGGCGCTTGTTGTTCCTGTCTTCTTTGAGATCAAAAGAGATGAGTCTTAATCTTTCTCCTGAAGACTAAGTGGTTCTCCTCCAGCCGAATGCTGGCTGGTAAGGCATTCCATAGTCTGGGACCTTGGACAGCGAATCTCCGGTCTCCTTTGGACTTGTATCTGGCTTTCGGTATCTGAAGCCGATTTTGATTGGTGGATCGTAGAATACGATTGGGATTGTGAACTTTTATTTTTTCGCAAAGATAATGGGGAGCATTCCCATGGATACATCTATGCGTTAGACAGAGTGCTTTAAGGTGATTCTGTCTTTAACTGGTAGCCAGTGAAGGGATCTCAGTGAAGGTGAGATTGATTCCCAGGGTTTTTTCCCAGTCACAAGTCTGGCGGCCGTATTTTGAACGACTTGAAGACGAGCGATTTGGTACTTGGGGAGTCCGAGGTAAATGGCATTTGCATAGTCCAGTCTGGAGTTTACAATCGCTCCCACCACGACCGCTATGTCTTTCTTGGGAATAAAAGGAGTGAGTCTGTGTAGTAGGCGCAGCAGATGGTGAGATCCGCTGACTACTGACCCCATTTGTGCGTTCATTGTCATGTCGGAGTCAAAGATGACCCCAAGACTTTTGACTTTGGCGCTAGGGGTGATGATTTTGCCCAGAATGGGCGGGGGGATCCAGGTTGTTGCCGATCGATTCCTACGCTTGGCGTGAAACAGAAGAAGTTCTGTTTTCGCTCCGTTGAGTTTGAGATAACTCTTTGTCATCCAGTCCTCTATCAAAGAGAGACAAGTCTCTAGATTGAGGTGGTGATCCTTTTTATTGCAAATGCGGAAGTACAGTTGCGTGTCGTCTGCATATGAGTGATAAAGCAGTTTTTGGCTGCTGATGATTTCGAAAAGAGGACGCACATAGATGTTGAATAACATCGGCAACAGGGGAGATCCTTGAGGGACCCCGCACGATAATGTGCGTTTTTCAGAAGTGAAGGGTCCTAGCTTCACTATTTGCGATCGGTTTTCCAAGAAAGAGGAGAACCAGGATAGATCGCTTTCTGCGACTTTGGCTATTTTGGCCAGCCGAGTCAACAGCTTGTGATCTACTGTATCAAAGGCTGCGCTTAGGTCCAGCAGAACCAGAAGAGAAGATTCTCCTTCGTCTGCGGCCTCGAGAACGTCGTCCCATATCTTAAGCAATGCCGTTTCCGTCCCGTGTCCGGGACGGAATCCTGATTGAAATGGGTCGAGTAAGTTGTGGGTATCTAGATGCTGTTGCAACTGCTGTACCACTGCTTTCTCCATTACCTTGGAGAGAACATTTAGGCCTGTTATAGGGCGCCAGTTGAGTGGATCCTTAGGATCCAGGGTGGCTTTCTTCAAGATGGGTTGAATAAAGCCCTCCTTCAGCTGGGAGGGGATTTTGCCCTCCCTGAAGGATTGGTTGATAAGCTGCGTGACAGGAGGTGCCAGGATGTCGGCGCATTCTTTCAGCAGTTTGGTGGGGATAATATCATTTGGCGCAGTGCTGTTGCGCAGAGTGCCGATGATATTTTTTGTGGTCTGAATGGAGATGGGTTACAGCGTGAACTCACCTAACTGTGGTGAATTACTGCCGGTGCTGTGTAAATAACTACGGGGGGGGGGGGGGCTAGGATAGAAATTGTTTTGCTTAATGCTTTGCCGGATTGCCTCAATTTTGTTAATGAAGCAATCCGATAACTCATCGCAAAATTCTTGTGTATCCAAGTTGGGGGCTTCAAGACATCCTGGATTCATGTCTGTCTGAGTGACCAGCTTGAAGAGTTTGCGGGGGCGGTTTAGGGCACCGTTGATAGCATCAGAAAAATAGTTTTTCTTGGCTTCGAAGATTTGCTTGTAGTATTTTCTGGTTATTGCCTTGTAGATCGAGAGGTTCTTATCTGAAGAGCTTATTTTCCAGGCTGCTTCTGCCCTTCTGCGCTCTTGCTTCAGTAACGCCAGCTGGTTGTTGAACCAGCTGGAGTCATTTTTCCTGATCTGGGTCTTTCGTTTCGGTGCTATCAAGTCAGCTGACTGCAATAGTGCTGTGTTTATGGCCTCCAGTGTTTCTTCCGCCGTTTGGTGCGGCTGAATTGTGTTTATTTTTTCCCCTAACGTGGCTTTGAAGAGTTCCGAGTGGAGCTTCTTCTGACATCTGGTCCAGTGTGTTGTCACTGGATTTGATGTTTTTGTTAAGGGGGGGGAATTCGGAAATAATGAATTTAATTGCATGGTGATCTGTCCATGGCAATGGTTCATTTTCCAAGATTTTTATTTCCAGATCTTGTCTGAAAATAAGATCGAGAGTGTGACCTGAAGCATGTGTGGGCCCACATACTAGTTGCTGAAGCCCCAATCCTTCCAGGTGGTCGATGCAGGCGTTGGCAATGGGGTCTTGCGGGGAGTTGGCCCAGAGGTTGAAGTCCCCGAGCAGCAAAAGGTGTTTGCTGTTCAGGGTATAAGTGAAGACAAAGTCAGTCAAAGATGGGAGCAGCTGCGATTTTGGGCCGGGTGGCCTATAGCAGAGTAGAATCCGGACGGTCTCCTGGCAGTTTACTTGCAGTTGAAGAGTAAGGGTTTCCATGAATGGAAGAGGGTTTTGAAGGCTTGGTTTTGTGATCGCAAGACGCGTCTTATGGATCACCGCCAGTCCTCCTCCTCTTTGCCCTATTCTGTTTTCCGTTATAATACGGTAGTTTTCTGGCACCAATTCTCCTAGAATGGTGTTAGTCGGATGTGAGCCAGCTCTCTGTAATAAAGAGGCAGTCTAAATCATGTCGCAATAAGAAATCATGGATTTCTAATCGGTGTTTTACTGCCGATCTAGTGTTGATCAAAGCACATGATATGTGCTTAGGCTGGGGTAAATGGCTGCGATTTTTGGTAGTCGATCGATCCTCCAAAGTCGCAGATTTTAGGGCTTTTTTGGTGGCGGCCGGCAGAATTGCGGCAAATTCATCCAGATCCCAAATGTTCTCCGCCGAGTATTGCCGATTAACCATGGCCGCCGTGGAACCAAGGGGTGGGGGGGGGGGGTGGATTCACAAGGATAACTGAATCCTCTGATCCTAGCTTGGTCCAGAGGAAGGCAAAAAAAACCTGACCACGCTGCGCCAATATGCTGTGGTAGGGAAAAAAAAATTCCTTCCTGACCCCTAAAGAGGCGATCGGGTTAAGCCCTGGATCAAGTTTTAAATGATTTTGAGAGGGGGGAGATAGGGCTGGGTGAAGCAAGATGGCGGCCGACCTGGCAGCAGGATCCAGGCTGGGGGGGTACCAGGCTAAGTGGCGCCTGGGGGGCCAAGAAGGATGATCAGAGGGCAAGGGGGCTCTACTGGGGTAGGGGGGCTTTCTGGCCCGATTTGTGCAATGGTGCCGATTGTTGGGGGGTGGGGAGCGGCGCGCCGCTAGGCCGCGGATGAAGCCGCGGCCTTTCCTGATTCGCGGCTGCCGCGAATCCCCACCGACCGGCGCGGAGGGAAAATAAAAACACTGCGCCCGAGGGTAGCGGCGGCTTGTGGGGATGGCTGGCGGGAAGGACGCCCGAGCGGGGGTAGCGGTATGGGGGTGAGGAGAGGGGAAGTGCCGTGGGGATTGGGGGAAGCTACTGCGGCTTGTCCTGAGAAGGACGGCCGCCTTCAGCTCCCAAGGAATGGCTTACCTGAATGCGGGAGGCAGGGGGGGGGTCAGGTGAACCGGGGGAAAGCCGTGCAAGTCCTGGAGGGGGCAGAGGAGCTTGTCCGATAGCCTGCCGAGTGGCCAGTGGCAGGTGGACAGATGACGGAGGTGGAAATCCTACCTGCCTGTCTGTGAGGAGGACCCTACTATCCCTGAGAGAGTGACTCGTTTGAGAGCGTCCTGCTCTCTCGATGTCTGACTGCACACTGACTGCATAATGTGCAAAGTATGAACAGCTATGTGTCATCTCCCCTAGTAAGAACACAGTTAACCCATTGATCGCCCCCTAGTGTTAACCCCTTCCCTGACAGACATTTTTACAGTAAATCCATGCTTTTTTATAGCACAGATCGCTGTATAATTGTCAATGGTTCCAAAAAGGTGTCATATGTGTCCAATTTGTTCGCAAAGTCACAGTCCCGATAAAAAAATAAAATATAATTTTATATAAAAAATGGCATAAATCTATCCCCTATTTTGTAGGCGATATAACTTTCCCTCTCCACTACCCAAAAAAGTAAGAGATCAAAAAAAACTTTTTTTCTCTTAACACTGTACATTGATATTTCTGGGAAGAGAGATTCTCTTACTGCCTTCAAAACATGTTCACCACAAGAAACGAGCTCTTTCAACAAGAACACAGACAGCAATTTAAAGCCAAGAAGATCCACAAGTTTTTTTGTTTTGTTTTTTAAGCTTTGGTTGGAATTGACCTTTAAGTATAGCTGAAGATCCATAAGTGACTGAACAGTATGACATAATGGTCACAAGAACATGACATAACATGCTTGTGGCAAGTGAGGCATGGGGGGGGGGGACAAAAAAAAAAAAAATAGATTACAACTGCTCGAGTGTAAAAATGTAAGTTTTGATGAGCAATGTTTTAAAGTATGGTCTGGTTGCCATGAAGGAAGCATGTGGACCACAAATAGAAGGAAATTTGTGTCATGGTTGAAACGTGTGGGAAATTTTTACTTTTTGTGGCAACACTGGAATTCTCCTAAACTGCTTGAACGCAGGCATACTGTGTCACAGGATCCAGATTTCCGGTTTGATAATTATGAAGTAGCAACAATCAGACTTTACTGCCAGCTAAGATACATCATACCAATTAAGCGATTTATAGAAGTCATATGTTCTACAAGAGAAGAGAGTGGAGAGCTCAAACACATTGTAGTTCAAATTGAGTGGACGGCGTACACCTGGAGTGACGTAGGCAGGCGCTGAGGCGCTGCTGTTTGTTTACCCACTGTTGCATGTTTTTGTTTTAATGTGAGCGCAGGTTATTCTATTAAATTTTTCCCTGCGCTTTTACTACTACACCATTGGAGGCTTCTTTGTTTATCTCTCCCTCCCCCTCCGCAACGGTTTGCTGTGTGGGACTGTGCCTTGGGTGGGTGTTTACACCATATAGGCTGGAGATTTATCATCGAAGTGGGACAGTCGTGAAGGCTCTGGCGATCTATGGAGGTGGACACTCTATTATTGTTTATTTTATATTCACTTATTTCTCCTGGTAGTGTTAGTGTTTGTGCATACCCCTTTTATATTGTATCTCACTTGTGTATTGTAAACACTATCAGGTTTTGCTGCATTCACCCATTTGTTACATCATTGTCGCATAGTAGCGCGGAGGCTACCTTACACCATTTTCAGATTGTGTCCCTCAGGTCCTAGTTAAGGCGAAAACACCGTAAAGCATCTGTTGCTAGCTGGTGTTCTAGGCCAGGGGTCTCCAAACTTTCTAAACAAAGGGCCAGTTTATTGTCTTTCAGACTTTAGGGGGCCAGACTGTGGCCAGCAGGAGTGGAAATTTATCTTGCATCAGCGCAGTGTTTCTCAACTCCAGTCCTCAAGGCCCCCCAACAGGTCAGGTTTTCAGGATTTCCATTATTTTGCACAGGTGATTTGATCAGTTTCACTGCCTTATGGCCCATACACACGATCCGAATATCGGCCGACGGATCGTACAACTTTTTTCGCTTAATAATCGCGAGTAAAATAAAATAGGTTCTTAAACTCACGAAAATTATCGTACGATAGAAAAAAACGATCGGAAGTGATGTCACGTGTTGTAATGTATTGTCGGACGACGGCTGTACTGACTAAACGAAAATCGGACGATCGGACGAGAAAAATTTTCACGCTTGTCCGATCGAATTTAATCGGATGAACGGTCGTGATCGGCTGTCGAAAGTAGTGTACACACGATCCGAAAATCGTACGATCCATCATCGGACGATCGTTTTCGTCCGATATTCGGATCGTGTGTATGGGCCATTAGTAATTCCCACAGCCTTTTCATCTGAGGGAAATCCTGAAAACATGACCTGTTGGGGGGGGCTTGAGGACTGGAGTTGAGAAACACTGCATCAGCGGGAGTAAAAAATTGCCACATTTGGTGTAGAGGAGTAGTGTCCCATCATTAGGAGGCCCATTGTTGGTATCAATGAGTGAAATTGTGCCCCATTGTTGTCAGAATAGCGCCTTGTATCAGTGCGAGAATAGTGCCTCAAGGGCCGGATAATGGCAAGCCAAGGGCCGCATTCAGCCCCCGGCAGCAGTTTGGAGATCACTGTTCTAGGCCATGAAAGGATGCTCTGACAACACTCATAAGAAAGCTAGCAAGCTACTGTGAAAAAGTTTTAAAAGCAGTGTGAAAAAAGCTGTAAACCAAGAGTGCTTTCTGAAATAGAAGTGTTAATGGTTTAGAAATTGGAAAGTAAAATGAACAGAAGATAAATGTGTGACCACTTATTTGTAGTTAAACCAGCATCAAAATCTAGGTACACTTGCACACAGTGTTTGAATAAACTCAGAAAGTAGGTTGTTGCAAACATCTTGGAGAACCAACCACAGATCTTCTGTGGATGTAGGCTGCCTCAAATCTTTCTATTTCTTCATGTAATCCCAGACAGACTTGGTGAGATCAGGGCTTTGTGTGGGGGGCCAAACCATCACTTGTTCTTTACGCTGAAGATAGTTCTTAAAAAGGACATGGGCGTTATGTTTGGGTCATCCTGTTGCAGAATAAAATTTGGGGCCAATCACATGCCTCCCTGATGATTCAGCATGAATACAGCAAAATACATCAGCATGTATTTCTCAGCATTAAGGACACCATTGATCCTGAACCAAATCGCCAACTCCATTTGCAGAAATGCAGCCCCAAACTTGCAAGGAACATCCACCATGCTTCACAGTTGCCTAAAGACACTCATTGTTTCACTCCCAAGCCCTTAAGCAATTTTAACCCGTCAGTCCAGAGCACATGCTGCCATTTCTCTCCACCCCAGTTTGTATGTTTTTGTGCATTGAGTCACTTAGCCTTAGTTCCACATTGGAGGTATGAATTTTTTGGCTGCAATTCTTCCATGAAGACCACTTCAGGCCAGACTCCTTCAGACAGTAGATGGGTGTACCTCGGCTTCACTGGTTTCTCTCAGTTCTATGCTGAGACACTGCTGGACATCATCTGATTATGAAGGGAGGCAAGCACGGGTGCGTTTTATCTGCTGCATCAATTTTCCTTGGCCAACCACAGCATTTACGTTCCTTAGCGTTGACCATTTCTTTGTGCTTCTTGAAAAGAGCTTGAACAGCACATCCTAAAACCCCAGTCTGCTTTGAAATCTTTGCTTGGGAGAGACCTTGTTGATGCAGGGTAGTCACCTTGTGTCTTGGTAATGTGCTCAGTCTTGTAATGGTGTATGTATGACCTGTGACATGAAATGGTCTTCCACAACCTCACTTTAGTAGCAAAGTTTGGCTGTTCCTCACCTGGTTTTAAGCCTCCTACACAGCTTTCTGTTTGATAACAGTTTCAACCTAAACATAAAAATTGATGATCGTTGGCACTGCTTGACTTTGTGCAAGTATACTAAGTGTCTAAATGAACATTTTTGCTGGTTTGAAGAGAAAAAGAGTAGTCACACCAAATACTGATTTGAATTTTTCCTTTTGGTTCGCTCACTTTGCAATTTGTAAATTGATGGAAACAAAAATATTTTTCAAAGCATTCTTACTTCACAGCCATTTGTCAAACCTGCCTAAAAAAAAAAAAAAAACACACTTTTGCACAGTACTGTATATCAGAAATCTAAAAAAGTTACCACTGAACTTGTAGTATATGAAAACACATCTATGAAGGATAAAAGGAACTCCGGCTACCTGTATAAACATCCCAGATCTTGATTCGCCCATTTCCCAGCCCTGTGGCAAGGAGAAGTTGGTCCTGACCGAATTTGAAGCGGTGCCATTCTATATTCACACAACGACTTTGCTTTTCTGGCACTGATGATCCAAAAGCCAGGCTCCACACGATATCCCCACAGTCTATTGTATGCTCCTGTGGTTTGTTCCTCTGTGCTACATCACTGTTCTGTCGTGACAACCTTGCATTTGTCAAGTTAACACAATTTTTTGTATCGCCAGCAACACTGAAAAAAGAAAAATATGGATGAACGAACAAACACAGTTAAAAAGGCCATGCTATACAATATCTACAAGAATCTGCTTTTTGCCCCTGACTGCACCATTTTACGACAGGAAGCAACCAGTGTGTTTATCTTAAGGACTTTGATAACCACTCATTCTTAACAGTAAGTCAACAGATATGTTGTGCACATAGAACAGACATATCTACCAGCTTGTCAATGTAGCATTAACATATTATGGAAACATATCTATTGCATTAGACAAGCCTACATTAACCCGGCCATATAGCCAAAATTTGTTTTAATCCTATTGAAAACTGAAAAAAAAGTTTGGTTTTGGCTAGATATACACTTTAACAAGTTCAGCTACAGTTTAAAGCGGGGTTTCACCCTATAACAAGTCTGTCCCATCCAGCTTACTGGCATCAGCGCAAGTATGCCTTTTTTTTTTTTAATCGCTGTACTTACGGTTTAATGAATAATTTTATTTGCTCCCCACCGCTGGTGAATGTCGCGTCACGCCTTCCGAAAATAGCCGATTTAGGACTCAGCTATTCCCGGCGCTATACTGCGCCTGCGCACAGACCTAGGAGCTGACTGCGCAGGCGCCGTATATATCAGAGTCCTATAGCTATGGCGCGTCACGCCCTCCGAAAAAAGCCGAAATAGGACTCGGCTATATACGGCGCCTGCGCAGTCAGCTCCTAGGTCTGTGCGCCGTATAGCTCCGGGAAAAGCCGAGTCCTAAATCGGCTATTTTCGGAAGGCGTGACGCGACATAGCCGCGCCATTCACCCACGGTGGGGAGAAAATAACATTATTCATTAAACCGCAAGTACAGCGATTAAAAAAAAAAACAGCATACTGGCGCTGACGCCAGTATGCTGGATGGGATGAGACAGACTTGTTTTAGGGTGAACCCCCGCTTTAATAAGAGGACGTGGGGAAAGCCTCATATCCGTAAAGAAATGTCAAGGAAACCCGAGTCCCTATTATAAAGCATTCTGTCAATAAAGCCATGATAGGAAAGAAAGCCACATATACTACTTTCCCTGTTCCAGTACAGCCTTGTGAGAAGAGGTACTGTCAGCGATCCATGTGCCGCACTAATTAATCACACGGTATCACAGAGTTGCAAGTTGTGCATTTTCACACTCCCCAAAGATACCCATTGATGCAAGACTGCACACAGAAGAAAAAAAAAGGCAATTTCAGCCATTTAAGGAGATGGTTTATATGATCGATCTTCAGGGATGCAACATTTCTGTCAATGAACTGTTCAGACTGGTTTTTCACCCCCATCTGGAAATAATCTAATTGCTGTACACAGAACACATTTCTTGTTACACAAACTTAAATAACTGCCATTGTTGCATGCTTTTTTCTTAACTTCAATACCAGGCTTTCACCCATTCCTGCCCAGGCCAATTTTCATCTTTCAGTGCTATCACACTTTGAATGACAATTGCGCGGTCATGCTACACTGTACTCAAACTAAATTTTTATAATTTTTTTCAAAAAAAGTTATTCTTAGTTTGTCATAAAATATTGTTTTCTCTTTCACCGATATGTAGAGTTGATGGGCACTGACTGGCAGCGATGATGTGGTACTGACAGGTGTTACTGCTGGGCACTGAGATGGGCTTTGCTGGTAGCTGTGGTGAGAATCAATGTGCTGATTATCAGCACAGATCCCCCCCCTCTGACAGGGAGAGCTGACGATCAGTTCTCCCTGGCAGTGCAAACTGAGGAAAGCCGCTTACCAGCACTTCCTGGTCCACGCGATGATCAGCTGTGATTGATCACGTGGTAAAAAGCCTCTGCCAGAGGCTCCATACCACAATCGGAGATGCAGTGTGTCAAACTGACACACAAAATTGTTATCCTGCTGGACATCATATGACGCCCAATCAGGATAACAGAACCACCGCCTGGCCGTCAATCTGCTATAGGCCAGACGGGAAGTGGTTAACCATACAATTTTATATTTTTTCCCAGCACATATATATTTGTTTGGGTACAGCGTTGCATGACTGCGCAATAGTCATTCAGTGAAACAGTGCTGAAAGCTGAAAATTGTCTTGGGCAGGAAGGGGGTGAAAGTGGTTAAAAGGAAGCTAGAGTCAACTGCAACTGGTCGCAGCAGTAGAGGGAACCTGTTGGAGCAAGGTGTAAGATAAGTATCTATGCCCTAGTCCTTTGCCCCATTACTTGACATGCAGGGCAAATGGAGGCATGTGTGGCTTTCATTTTCTTGGAGTTGGGTTTTAAGATATACAAGGTAACCGCTTAAAGAGTTTCCATGCATTAAACAAAAAAAACAAACAAACTTACAAATTCTTAAGGCACTGAGTCCAAGGAACCAGTTTCACAATTCGCTGACCCTGAGACCAAGCAAAATAGGAGCCATCTGGAGCAAAAGCCACCGTCCAGTTTTCACGGCCATACTTCTGTTCAAAAGGAGAAGTCGGTGATATAAGTTCCCCAATGGTCCGTGATCTTGCTGAAATGAGATCAGATATTTAGTGAAATCAGGAGGTGTTTAATTATTTGAAGTAAAAAAATAAAGTCTATACACTTGTTGCATGCTTAGAGATTCCCTTAAAAGTGGAGTCCCAGGCTTTTTATGTTTATTAAAAATCAGCAGCTACAAAAAGTATAGATGTTGACTTTTAATAAACAGACACTTACCTGTTCCACGGTCCAGCGATGCATCTGCCCGGAGCGTCACTCCTCTCTGCTGGTGCCTCTATTGACACTCTGGGCACTCTACTGTAGCAGCTTTTGGCTTCATGGCCGGGCACGCACTGTGCGAGTCGCGCTCTCAGAGTGGACAGGCCATCTTCTGTGACCGGTCACGTGTCCCAGAAGATCGCCTAGAGGGAGGGGCCGCCTAGGTGGAGAGGAGTTGCCTAGGCGGCCGTCGATGGGAGGAAGTGGGACAGCAAGTCCCACTCCAACCGAAGCCCCCCCCCCCCGCAAAAATTTACATGCCAAATGTGGCACGTAAGGGGGCAAGGAGTGCTTAAAGTGGACGTTCCACTTTTTAAAACTTTAAACTCTGATGGTGTTACTCATCACAACCTGGGGATTGCAGTGAAGCTTGCAAATGACTGTAGTAGTTGGTGTTACTACAATGATGACCGCAATCTTCTGGTTCTAGTGCGAAGCAGCTGCCTTTCTGCATAGTAACCAAATGGGGCTAATCATTTGGCACTGGTGCCTTTTACAGAACAAGCTGCGCTTTTTTTCTTCAATACATACAAAGCGTTCTCAGATCCCCACATCATTCAATCAGGGAACACTTTGTATTATAAAAAAATAAATATGTGTATGTATGTATGTATGTATGTATGTATGTATGTATGTATGTATGTATGTATGTATGTATGTATGTACATATATATATATATACACACACACACACACACACACACACAGCGTTCTGGTAATGGCAACAGTTCCAAGTGAGCAACCGCTGTCGTCCGTGTGCAGTGGGGCAGCCACCTAGCACAGAACCCAGAAGATTGTAGAAGTACCATCTACTACAGTGATTGTTACCTTCCACTGGTTTCTCCCAGGTATGAGATAGGCATACTTACATTGTGCCAAGCTGGACTAATGTAACTATGCAATAAACATACCTGGAGATGAACTTTAATTCCACTAAAACAAAAGCACCCAGGCAGATCCAAACCAAGTAAGGTATGAAGCTTAAAAAGTTCCAATTGTGGATAATTAAATGTGGCAATACAGGATCCACTGAACAATTGTTAAGAAAATGTGTATTATATAAAAAGAATGGAAAACTAAATGGCGCAATGACCAGTGTATTTTCCATCCTCCATACAGCAGGATAGCACTACTGCTCTGAAAAGGGTGGTGTTCAAGGAGGGGAGTGCGTGCCTGTGTGTGCGTGTGTCATATGGGGGATGGGAGAAGAAGGGAGGGTAGGGGGAAGGGTGGAAATGAAGGGCTTTGGTTGGACAAATGTCAAGCAGCAGAAATAGGTGAAGAAAAAAAAATTCCACGTAAGAGGGGGAGGGGAGCATACAGAATGTGCAGACATGGGAAACACAACATATACAATGGCATCTCAGATCATGACAAGCGCTACAGTCATGCCTAAATTAAATGCAACTCATGTAAGCATGTAAAAAGAAACTAAATCTTTAGTGCACCAACACACAAAACTAATCTTTAGTGCACCAACACACAAAACTAAAGCCTTTTCATAAAATGATTAGCCTGAATTGTAATTACCACTGAAATTAATGAGTCACAGTGTACAGAAAAACAAACAAAGCCATAAGACGAAGCGCTGTTAGTGTACCAAGGGTAGAAATCAGATCTAAAACATTAAAAGCTACTTTTTTTTTTTTATAAAGTAACAGTTATGGGATCCCAATGAGATTTAAAAATAAAAAGAAGATCCTTGTGAAGATAATCTTAAACTGGCCATAAAAGTTCTAGTCGGGAATTCATTAATCCAATCATTTGGCAATAACAGCATGGAGTCAGCATACTTAATTCTAAAGTCGTTCAAAATGTAATTTGATTGTCATAGCAATGTACAGAACGTTAACCTTTTCAATCCTTACAACAACAGTATACAAACACAATGCCAATGATTTTTTTCCTGACCGATGACCACTTTAACGGAATGTCCTTCAATCATTTTTCATCGCAAGAAGACTTCAAAATGTTGTGCACACAATTAAAAAAACGATTGTCTTTTGTCCTCATTAGAAAAAATCAAACGTCAGAAAAACTTATTTCTGTTGGTGTATGGCCAGCTTTAGTCCCATTTATTGCAATGTACAGGTCAGGGAGGACAGAAAGTAAAGCCAGCTCTTCCCCACCTACCGGTGGACGTGCCCAACGCCCAGACAGGATCGCCGAGTCCAACTATTATACACGTATAGCAAGTCACCAGGGCAAAAGCTGGTGTATAGAAGCCAATCAGCTTCCAGGTCTTTTTTTTGTAAAAGCCCAATTCAACAAGCTGAAATAGAAGCTGATTGGCTACCATGCACAGCTATACCAGGTTTTCACTCTCCAGTAGTAAATCAAACTCTGTGTATCCATTTACTGATGATCCCGCACATATCCACCGCCTGGATCCTTGCCTCCTCTACATAGAGTGAACAGACATACGTGATATGGAGCCAGGAGGTGCATGAGTGGATCATCTCTCCAATAAATGGATGTGGGGGAATGTAATAAACCGATTGTAAAGGCAGGTTTTTTTTTTTTTAATCTAATCTTAAAAGCAGCGTTCCACCCAAAAATTGAACTTCCACTTTCCGGAACCCCCCATTCGGTGTCACATTTGGCACCTTTCAGGGGGAAGCAGATACCCGTCTATAATGCAAGTGTTTTGCTCCCACTTCCAGGCATAGATAGCCGAGCCACCCGGGGCTATCTACACCACCCCCCCCCACCCCGCTGTCTTCTGGGAGACACAGGTCCCAGAAGACAGCAGTGACCAGTGGAATTGTGCAGCGCGAGTTGCGTATGCGCAGTAGGGAACCAGGAAGTGAAGCCGCAAGGCTTCACTTTCTGATTCCCTTAGCAAAGATGGCGGCGGCGGCAGCACCCGAGAGCCAAGGGACAGATCAGCTTTGGTTGCCGACATCGAGGGCACCCAGGTAAGTGTCCTCATTTAAAAAAAGTCATCAGTTGCAGTATTTGTAAAAAAAAAATTGGCGGAACTCCGCTTTAATGCATTGTTTGCATCAAAAGAAAAAAAATCTTCTGTGTGCAGCAGCCCCCCTAATACTTACCCGAAAACCCCATTTCCTTCCAGCGGCGTTGCACGAGAGACTCAGCTGTCCAGGACGCCCCCCTTCTCATTGGCTGAGAAAGCAGTGAAGCACCATTGGCTCCCGCTGTCAAAGTCAGACTTTAGCATCACTTTAAGGCTGCATTCACACCTAGGCGTCTGCGGGAGCAGCGTATTTGGACGACATGAAAAAGGCGTTTTGTCCCCGCGATTTGCGGCGACAAAACGCCCTTTTCTTTTTGCTGGAGCTGGGATGTTTTACATTGTCGGCTATTGCCGAACGCCCAAGACGCCTGAAAAAAAGGGTCCGGGACTCGTTTCAGGCTTCTGGCGTTTGGGCGTGGAGTTGTAAACCATCTCCATAGCCGACAATGTAAATTCGCCCCTCCAGCGTATGTCAGGCTCCTTCAGCGTCGGGCGACAAAACGCCTAGATGTGAATGGAGCCTTAAGCCTGGAGCAGCAGCGCAGCCTAACCAATCAGCTTTAATCTTAAGCTTGTTTACTTTAGCTTTAAAAATCAGAAGCCGATTGGTTGCGACGCACAGCTGCTCCAATCTTGCCAACTAACTTTGGTGTGCACTGAACATGGAGCTAGGGCTCATCGGTGTCACCGACAGCTGCGTGTAAGGTCGGCCATACGTGTGATGATCGGGTCTAATGACTTCACAGAATCGAGTAATATGATCACAGCTAGGAATCTTAGACATACTGTGCCAGTGATCCATTTCATCACGATGACTCATTAGCCTAGATGGAAAGTCTATTGATGGATAAGTAAAATAATTGAATGTGTATTGTGCGATCTTTTTAATCGTATTACAGATCAGACATCAAATCTAAGGAGAAAATTATATATAAAAAAATCAATACATGGGCAGCATGGGGTTTATTTACTAAAAAGAGTACACATTCAGGCTCACTTCTGCATAGAAACCAATCAGCTTTGAACTTCAGCTTGCTCGGATAAGCCGATTGGTTTCTATGCATTAGTGCACTCTCCAGCCTTAGTAAATAACAGCGTCCAATGGCCTTGCAGCATTCTGGGAGTACACATGGAGCCCAATACTATGCCAGAACAGACCATGGTTCACACACCGCATTACAATGAAATCCGCTAGCGTGACGTCACACGATGCGCAACCCCCCCATGACTTCATCAAACGTCAAGGCTCCACTCACCTATTTCATTCTCGTTTACAAAGTCGGGATAGCTTGCCATCTAAATAGGAACCAGACGTCGAGGGAAGAAGGTGTCTCGAGAAATATTCCTGATACTATCAGCACACCGTCCTCAGTACAATCGCCACCAAGCGAATGCTTTTCCCCCTCCCGGCCGTTCCACAAACTCACACGCTAACAACTGCCTGCAAAATGGCTCATACAGTCCGGAAAAACCGGCCAACTGGGCGGAGCATGCACGTCTCCTTCCTATTGGATGCAAGAAGCGCCCGAGGCGTTGGCCGCTCCCTGGGGAATGTTGCAAAGACTGCCGCCATGTTCTCTGTGGGCAGGCTGCCAGTAACTGAGACGTTTAGTAATGTGTATGGAATGCAGGGGCGCTTAGCACACAATATTATCCAAAGGTTATTAGGGTTTATTATAATAACTAACGTATAAAGAAAAGCCGCATATGCACTCTTGCCTAGAGACCCACTTGAACGAGTGTGTCAAATTAAATTGGTGGATGCGGCACAAAGGCATGAGGAGAGAGATGCAGAAGTGGGCATAGGTTGTGTTACAGCCCTCATGCACACACGGCGTTGTTTTCCACCCCTGGAAACCTTTGCTTCAGGGGAGGGAAAAGAAGATTTACCAGAAGCATACAATATGAGGTCATATCTAAACGCTTTCAATGTGTATGCCATCAGGTAGGCGCCCTTGCACTACATAGTGTAAGTAGGGGGTGTATCATTAAATCAGTGGGCCCTGAGCTGAGAGAGAAAAATAAAACTGGGCGTGGTTTAACCACTTAACCGGTTCCCAATCGGCTCACGCAGATATACTGTGGCAGAATGGCTCTCAGATCTTTCTGTCGCAATACTGCTGGAGGAAGGGATTTTCGCAGATCACTGCCATTTCTAATAAAAAAATAAAAAAAAAAATTTTTATATATATATATATATATATATATACACACACACACACACCTTTCCTGATGCTGTGATTGCCGCCGCGGTCACAGCATCAGGAAAGGCCGCGGCTTCGGCCTAGCTCCGGAGCCGCGGCCATCTTGGTACACTCAGCGTTGCCGGCAGCGGCAGTCGCCGATTGGCTGTTACAGGCGTCAGCAGATACCAGCGAGCGGGCCCCTCCTCCTCTGTGGGTGTAAACAGAGCGGAGGGGCCCACTCGCTGCTATCTGCTGATGCCTGTAACAGCCAATCGTCGGCCGCCGCTGCCGACATTCTACACCATAAAGAAAAACATCCCCTGATGTGCTGCGCGCCCGGCTTCTGCCTACAAACCCCAGAATGTTACTGGCTCGCTCTGCATTCTGGGGTTTGTAGGCAGAGGCCGGGCGTGCAGCACGTCAGGGGACTTTTTTTTACAGTGGAGAATGTCGGCATTGGCGGCCGCCGATTGGCTGTTGCAGACAGAGGTGGTTGGCACAGAGGTGGTGCACTGGTTGGCGATGCACTGAGGTGATGGCACTGAGGTGATGGCACTGGTTGGCACAGAGGTGGTTGGCACAGAGGTGGTTGGTGGCACTGGTTGGCACTGAGGTGATGCATTGATGAGGTGGCACTGAGGGGCTGCACTGGTGGGCATTGATGAGGTGGCACTGGTGGTGGACACTGATGGGCTGCACTGACAGGCTGCATCCCACCTCTCCATTCTAAACATGGTGAGGAGAAAAAACACACACACACACACACACACACACACACACACACCTCTAAACTGAAGAAGACTTTTTTATTATTTGGGGTATATGTATTATAGTGTAGCGTCACCCCCGAAAGGGCTGCTGGATTAAAAATGGGATCGGCAGATTAAGTTACCCTTGCTTGGTCTAGGGGTGCACCAGAAGTCACTAAGTAATAATTGAGTGTCTACACAGTCAATAAAGATTTTCTCAATGCTTTAATTCCAGACCAACATAACCAAACATCAACTCGGTGAAAGGAGAATAGGTTGATGAGGAAATAGAGATTCTCGATGTCAGGCCTGGATATGTGTACAGCAAAATCAGCCCCTTGAAAGATCCAATTTTGCACACGTCGCCACTTTAAATGCTGACTGGGAGGAACAGGTCTCTCTCACTGACCTGGCTATAGGCCTCTGCCACAGGCCAGTGTAGTCTAGATAGTTTGTAAATGTCCGAATAGAGCAAATCCTCCCAGTAGTTATATCAGCACAGATCACCGGGTGACAGCAGAGCGTACCCGTCTATGGCCTGGGCGCCGGATCCTCTCTATGGCATCGGGAACCCAGTAAGTCACTGGGGTCCCTTTAGTTTCATCCCAGACCGAGACTCAGCAAAGCCTGGAAGCTTGGCCAGGTTGGCCACGCCGCCAGGGTCCATGGATGTGCACACCCTGAGGCTGGGTTCACACTTGTGCTGTGCAAATGTCAGCTCTGTAATCTCTCTGCAATGATAAGGGAAGTGTTCAGCAGATTAGCTCAGTTTTTAGCTGCAAATTTGGAGACCTGGGAGAAATGTATTGAGCCAAATGACAAATTCCTGAAGAGAACTGAACACATCTGCGAATCAGCTGCGTACCCATAGAAGATAATGGGACTGAATTTGCACCTGAGCCGCACCGCAAGGCAAAAAATCCGCACACGATTTTCTGCAATGCACAGTGCGAATGCATCGCACATATGTGAACCAGCCTCATTGAAAACAATGTATTTAGAAATGTTCTGCGTATTAAATGCGGTTTAAGCCGCACTCAATCCACACAAGTGTGAACCCAGCCTGAAGGTGGGTTCCACACCCCGACTCCGGGACCCCGCGCAGGAGAAGGAAAAAGAACCCAGAACACATGACCTCCATCACATTATACCCCTCCCCAGCATGCCCAGCAGGCAAAAACCCTTTCCAATTGGCTGCTGGGGAACACTCCATCCACCAGAAATCCCTCTGGCTCCCACTGCCGGCCAAAGATGATACTCCCATCCAGTGGCGGCCCGTCCATAGGGACGCACAGGCGCCGCCCCCCCTCCAGCAGTCACACAAAAAAATTATTATAAACAAAAAAAAAACGGGCCCTTTAACCACTTTAGCCCCGGACCATATTGCTGGTCAAAGACCAGAGCACTTTTTGTGATTCGGCACTGCGTCGCTTTAACTGACAATTGCGCAGTCATGCGACGTGGCTCCCAAACAAAATTGCCGTCCTTTTTTTCCCCACAAATAGAGCTTTCTTTTGGTGGTATTTGATCATCTCTGCGGTTTTTATTTTTTGCGCTATAAAACAAAAATAGAGCGACTATTTTGAAAAAAATTTAATATTTTTTACATTTTGTAAAAACAAGCAAACAATAGAGGAATCACAAAACGGAGTCCATATATAAGTTGCAAGCAGCGCTTAAATCCTCACAATGAAGAACTGCGTGGGACCGGATCCCAATTAATGCCAAGCGGAAGAATGTTCATAAAGGGTAAAGATGTATAGTAGGGTGTCAGAAATCTTCTTAACAAGCCACCACTAAACCACCGCGTGACGTCAAACGACCCCTTATGGGGATATGCTTACCACAGGGATAAGATCAAAACGACCTTTCACACCACTTTAGGAAACTTTCTCCTTCTCTGAATCACTTTATGCAGATACTGGGTCTGGATATATCTCCGATTCATGTGAATAATAAACAACAAAGAGTGCTTCCATAGCATAATACTGTATATTTATTCAAAATGATCCCATATTCCCCCCTTAATCAGATGCACGTACATAGTTAAAATAATAAAAAACCTTTCAGCGCAATGCCAGACTGTTAGTGTGTTATAGATGAATCACAGTTGTATATCCACAAGGATGCACTCACAGTTGTTCCACATCATAACGTTCAGGCTGCTTCCGGGTTTGTAATCCTGACGTTTCGTCCAGTAGGACTTTTTCAAAGGAACCCGGAAGCAGCCTGAACGTTATGGTGTGGAACAACTGAGTGCATCCTTGTGGATATACAACTGTGATTCATCTAGAACACACTAACAGTCTGGCATTGCGCTGAAAGGTTTTTTATTATTTTAACTATGTACGTGCATCTGATTAAGGGGGGAATATGGGATCATTTTGAATAAATATACAGTATTATGCTATGGAAGCACTCTTTGTTGTTTATTATTCACATGAATCGGAGATATATCCAGACCCAGTATCTGCATAAAGTGATTCAGAGAAGGAGAAAGTTTCCTAAAGTGGTGTGAAAGGTCGTTTTGATCTTATCCCTGTGGTAAGCATATCCCCATAAGGGGTCGTTTGACGTCACGCGGTGGTTTAGTGGTGGCTTGTTAAGAAGATTTCTGACACCCTACTATACATCTTTACCCTTTATGAACATTCTTCCGCTTGGCATTAATTGGGATCCGATCCCACGCAGTTCTTGCTTGATTGTGAGGATTTAAGCGCTGCTTGCAACTTATATATGGACTCCATTTTGTGATTCCTCTATTGTTTGCTTGTTTTTACATATTATTCCCATTTTTAGCAGCTGCTATTGCTCATCTTGTGTAGTTTTTTTTAATATTATTACACAGGACATTGTAACTATCATCTGTCCCTTTATCTCTGGATACCTTTTCAGTCATACTTAGCGCTGGGTGGTGCTTATAACGGAGGGCCAATTGTAGCATCGTGGTTTCAGATATTTTTTACATTTTGCTATAATAAATATCCCCAAAAAAGGCCGATACGTATACTTCTACATATTTTTCGTAAAAAAAAACGCAATTAGCGTTTATTGATTGGTTTGCGCAAAATTTATAGCGTTTACAAAAAAGGGGGTAGTTTTGTGGCATTGTTATTAATATTTTTTTTTTTACTAGTAACGGCGGCGATCAGTGTTTTTTTTCGGTACTGCGATATTTGACACATTTTTGGGACCATTGGCATTTTTTTAGCGATCAATGCTATAAAAATGCATTGGATTACTATAAAAATGCCATTGGCAGTGAAGGGGTTAAGTGTGTTCCTGCTTGTGTTCTAACTGTATGGGGTGGTGGCCTCACTAGGGGAAATCACTGATCTTCTGTTCATACATTGTATGAACAGAAGATCAGCGTTTCCCCCGCTGACAGGAACGAGAGCTATGTGTTTACCGCTCTGTGGGACTCGGGGGACGCGCGCGCCCCCCTAGCGGCCGCTAAAGGTAGGACGTAGAGCTACGTTCTCTCGCCCAGCAGTGCCACCGTATAACTGCGGTGGGCGGTCGGCAAGCAGTTAAGAACTTTTATTCGGCTAAAATGTCATTTTGACATTTTAACCACAGTTCTGGCGGCCGTCTATAGAGGGCGCTGCAGCGCCACCCCCTTTTGCAAATAACACACATTCGTGCATAAATGCACGAATGTATGTTATTGTTGATTGCCAGCTGCCTGGTCTATTCATATAACCGGACATGGGTCGCCGGTTACCCGAATAGCGGCAGCTGGTTGGCTGAGGGGAACTGCCTATCAAAGCCAGCGGCTCTGATAGGCTTTTCCCAGACCGCCCTCCGGCTCTCGGAAGTCTATTCTCGGAGCGCAGACAGCATGCATTCCTTGAAAAAGACTGACGGCTGTTTCAGCCAATCAGGTTCCAGGATTTTGGTTATCAGGAACCCGATTGGCTGAAGCGTCACCAAGCGGGACAAGACATCGAGGGAGGACATGGAAGCTTCAGGTAAGTTCATTTTACAGGGAAAGGGGCGACAATGGGCACAGAGCAGCAATGGGCACAGCACAGTGGTAACAATGGGCACAGAGGCGACAAAGGGCTCAGCACAGTGACAAAAATGGGCACAGTGGCAACAATTAAAGGGCACAGCACAGTGACAACAATGGGCACAGTGGTGACAATTAGCACAGTGGTTGCGTTTGATGGCATGGCACAGCGGCTGCGTTTGATGGCATGGCACAGCGGCTGCGTTTGATGGCATGGCACAGCGGCTGCGTTTGATGGCATGGCACAGCAGCTGCGTTTGATGGCATGGCACAGCAGCTGCGTTTGATGGCATGGCACAGCAGCTGCGTTTGATGGCATGGCACAGTAGTGACAAATGATGGCACAGCGGCTGCATTTAATGGCATGGCACAGTGGTGACAATTGATGGCACAGTGACTGCGTTTGATAGGCACAGTGAGGCTGCAATTTTTTTTTTCATTTGCGCCCCCCAAAAAACTTTGAGCACCAGCCGCCACTGCTCACATCCCCAGAATGCAGTCTGAGCCAGTGGACCTTTCCAGAATGACACAGGTCATTAACCTCAACAAATCACAACGGGGGAGCAATGTAACACTCCCAGTCAACTAGTTTTTAGCGTAGTGCCCATGCTGGAAGCAAGGGGGCACTACAATAGCAAAAAAATTGTTTTCTTTTAAAAATTGTCACTCTTTTTTTGGTTTATAGCACAAAAAAAAACACAGGAGGTGATCAAATACCACCAAAAGAAAGCTTTAATTGTGGAAAAAAAAAAAAAAAAAAAGCCAATTTCCTTTGGGTACACATCACATGACCACGCAATTGTCAGTTCAAACGACGCAGTGACAAATTGTAAAAAGTGCTCTGGTCAGGAAGGGGGTAAAATCTTCCATGGCTGAAGTGGTTAAGGACCGGGCCTATTTTTTTGCTAGAAAATGACTTAGAAACCCCAAACACATTATAATATATTTATTTGTAGCACTATTCTTCTGTCTCTCACTGCGGCTACTGAGGGATAATGGCATCACCTGTATAGTATTTAGGAGCAGAGTCTTCATAATCAGTGTAATCAGGACAGGATCTCTCACAAGCACACTGCCTCCACTCAATTGGGGCTTGTGAATAGCAAGTGAAATATCACCGCACAGCATTGTATTTGAAAGACCACATACTGAAGAAATAACATTCAGTGAACCATTCTAAACATGAAAGCATTACAGTCTCTCTATGTATGTCTCAGTAAGGTGAAGATGCAACACTTACACAGTCTGCTGTGTCTCTTAGCAGGAATTCACTTTCCTCCTTCTCCCACATGTCTCTGACTCCACCCACTTACCCACAAAACCCCTTGCCATCCTCTGCTCTTCTTAATGACCTCATCCTTGGTGAGAGCGAGCGAGCATAGCAGCCATATTGGAAAAGGGCAAACAAACACTGCATAACAAGAGTATATACTTGGTAAATTGGCAAAGAAATGATCACATCACTACATATTTTTTTTAGACACCCTAGAGAATAAAATGGCAGTCCTAGCAATACTTTATGTCACACCATATTTGTGCAGCGTTTTTTTCAAGCTAGATTTTTTTTGAAAAAATACACAGTTTTGAATTAAAATAAGACAACAGTAACGTTAGACCGCTTTTTTTATATATACTGTGAAAGATAATGTTACGCCGAATTAATGTATATAGAACGCGTCACGCTTTAAAATTGCGCTCGCTCGTGGAATAGCGACAAACTTTCACCCTTAAAAATCTCCATGGGCGACGCTTAAAAATGTCTACAGGTTACGAGTTTAGAGTTACAGAGAAGATCTAGTGCGAGAATTATTGCTCTCGCTCTTACGATCGCTGTGATACCTCACATGTGTGGTTTGAACATAGCTCCCAACTGTCCCTGATTTCGAGGGACTGTTCCTGATTTGGAGCAATGTCCATCTGTCCCTCATTCCTCTTCATATGTCCCTCATTTTGGTCTAATACATATAGTTGTATATTAAATGCACTTTTCTATCTTTCAAAAAGTGTTTTCCAAGTGCTAAACCTTTCATCCAATTTCTAAATTGCTGCATTTGTACATTTTAAAAGCCAATATAAAGGAAGAGTAGTGGGGGAAAAAAAACCCTTGTGGATTTAATTAACCGTTTTTTTGTTTATTCTCCTTTAACCACTTTAGCCCCGGACCATATTGCTGTCCAAAGACCAGAGCACTTTTTGTGATTCGGCACTGCGTCGCTTTAACTGACAATTGCGCGGTCGTGCGACGTGGCTCCCAAACAAAATTGCCGTCCTTTTTTTCCCACAAATAGAGCTTTCTTTTGGTGGTATTTGATCATCTCTGCGGTTTTTATTTGTTGCGCTATAAACAAAAATAAAGTGCCTATTTTGAAAAAAATGCAATATTTTTTACATTTTGCTATAATAAATATCCCCAAAAAAGATATAAAAAAAACATATTTTTTTTCCTCAGTTTAGGCCGATACGTATTCTTCTACATATTTTTCGTAAAAAAAAAAATCGCAATTAGCGTTTATTGATTGGTTTGCGCAAAATTTATAGCGTTTACAAAAAAGGGGGTAGTTTTATGGCATTTTTATTAATATTTTTTTTACTAGTAATGGCGGCGATCAGCGTTTTTTTTCAGTACTGCGACATTATGGCGGACACATTGGACACTTTTGACACATTTTTGGGACCATTGGCATTTTTATAGCGATCAATGCTATAAAAATGCATTGGATTACTATAAAAATGCCATTGGCAGTGAAGGGGTTAACACTAGGGGGCAGGGAAGGGTTTAAGTGTGTTCCTGGGTGTGTTCTAACTGTATGGGGGGGGTGGCCTCACTAGGGGAAATCACTGATCTTCTGTTCATACATTGTATGAACAGAAAATCAGCGTTTCCCCCGCTGACAGGAACGAGAGCTATGTGTTTACACACATAGCTTTCGTTCCCCGCTCTGTAACGAGCAATCGCGGGTGGCCGGCGGCGATCGTACCCGCCGGGCGCGCGCGCGGGACTCAGGGGCGTGCGGGGCGTGCACGCGCCTCCTAGTGGCCGAAAAAGAGAGAACGTAGAGCTACGTGCTCCCGCGAGACAGAGCCACCGTCCCGCTGTAATATGACGGCGGGCGGTCGGCAAGTAGTTAAGGGGGTGTGGCGAGGGAGCGTGTCCTATGCATACATACATTTGTTAGTAGGTGTCCCTCATTCCCATCTCAAAATGTTGGGAGGCATGGGTTAGATTAGAACACCGTTTTCATACGCGGACGCAACTTACGCATGCGTTTGCTTCTGTGTCTGAGCTTGTCAAAAAATCGTATTTACAGTAAATCCTTGGATTGAGAGCATAATTCTTTCCAGAAACATGCTTGTAATCCAAAGCACTTGTATGTCAAAGCGAATTTCCCCATAAGAAATAATAGAAACTCAAATGATTGGTTCCACAAAAATGTATTCATAGGTCCTTCAGGCTATAGTCCATATAAAAAGATCATAGCAATGTGACTGGGTTGTGTAACCATAAAATGTCCATCCACAAATGGAAGCCTCTACAAGGGGATTAGAAGCAAAACCCATCAGGAGCTACAGAGTATAAAAGAGAAGAGAGGAGCCTCTAAGTGTAGCAATAAGTTGCTAAATGTTGTACCTTCATTAAATGTAGCCATATTGCTACACTTAGAGGTGCCTCTCTTCTCTTTTATACTTAGTTGTGACATGACTCTACTTGTATATCAAGACATTGCTTGTATATCAAGTCAAAATGTATTAAAATATGTTGCTTTTCTTGCAAAACGCTCTCAAACCAAGTTACTCTCAAACCAAGGTTTTACTGTATTTTACTTTTTATTTTTTATTTTGACACTGTACTTTAAAAAATATATATACTACCAACCTCCATACACTCCTCACTCCTCTTCTGCACATATGACCCACCACCATACAACCTGAACTGTACATTCACTAATTAAAGCAGAGTTCCACCCACTTTTGAGGGGTTGTCTTAAACAAAAGACCTCCTATCCTCCCCTCAATTTTGCATATAATTATTTTTTTCTCTTCTATAGTACCTTTTTATGAAGTACATAGTGTACTTCCCATTCATCCGGTCCGCCGCGCAGGACGTCATATTCTTTTTGTGGGTGTCCCAGAAGACAGCTGTCCATTCACAAAGTTTTCCCTTAGTTAGAATGGCAGCGCCTGCAACCAATCCGATGGATGAATCAACCTCGGGGAGCCGACATGGCAGGCTCCCTGGCAGTGTTGTAAGTAACGGCGTTTAAATAAACACCGTTATGTAACGATTGCCCTCCAAGGGGTAACTAGTAATCTACCTGATTACTATTACCCCATCGGCAACGCCGTTGCCATTACATTAGCAGCGTTACCGAGTTACATTAAGCGCGTGGGGGGGGGGCAGACCGGGCAGACTCTCACTCTGTCAGGGTGGGATGGAGCTGGCCTGTGATTGGGTCACAGGCCAGCTCCGGGTCATGTGTCGACGTGTCGTCGACGTCGTGACGCTGGAGCATGCACGCGCTTGAAGTCGGGACACTCCACCGGACCGCTCCACATGCCCAGGCAGGCCCAGCATCATCACACTTTACCTGCTCAGGCAGCAATACTGTACAATATAGATTCAGTGTGAGTGACACTTCTGCAGTGCACACTGAATCTATATTGTACAGTATTGCTGCCTGGGCAGGTGGAGTGTAATGATGATATTAATAATTGTACACAGTACGAAATGTTCTAAAATACTGTATATAGTGTTTTTTTTCTTCAATCAGTTAATATAAACATCTTTGATATTAAAGATGTTATAGAACGTAATTGCATTGTAGAATACAAAAAAAAAAAAAATCTCAGTTACTTTTCCGAGTAACTAGTTACTTTGCCAACTCACAACTCACTTACTTTTTCGGGCAAGTAACTTGTAATTGTAACTAGTTACTTTTTTAAAGGAAGATGAACAACACTGCTCCCTGGACAATTAAGTGTCCTTATTAAAGCGGAGCTCTGCCATAAAAAAAATATTAAAAGCCAGCAGCTACAAATACTGCAGCTGCTGACTTTTAATAAATGGACACTTACCTGTCCTGGAGTCCAGCGGCGTCGGCAGCAGAAGACGAGCGTTCGCTCGTCTCTTGGATGCCCCCACCGCCATCATCGGTGAGGGAATCAGGAAGTAAAGCGTTGTCAGGGCCAGCCTTTGGGGTGTGCAGGCTGTGCGACCGCACAGACCTCCATGGATGACAGGGGCACTGTGCGGCTGTCACAGATCTAGAGTCCGTTTACCCGTCCCTGAATGATGTGTGCCGCTGTCCGGGTCACTGCTCAGCAGGCAGCCAGCACGGCCCCCCGGCGCTGCAGAGGGGGCGCTGTCGCGCCTGAAGTGTCTGACACACTCACACTACTCCCCTTGGCCCTTCCTTTCTCCCTCCTCCTCCTCTCCTCCGCTTCTTCTCTCAGGTCAGGTGGTACTGTCCTGGGTAGCGCCATTGCGTAAAGCATGCATGCGTAATGCATGCAGCTTCAAATTATAACGGCGGGACCGGGACGGGACTGACAAACTGCCGCCGTACACGCGATGAAGAAAAGTAAAGGTAAGGCCGTCCGTCCCCTCCACCTTATCTAGCAGGCTGACAGGTGTCATCCCTCCTCTCCCCTCACCTGTACTCCAATGAGGAGGGCGGGCACCAGATGTGAGCCTGGCACTGAGTTTATAAAAAAACGTATAAAAAAAATGGATGTTATATAGCAAAACATAAAATCATTATTTTATGTCAAAATTGGTCTTTTGTTTAAAAACAAAACAAAAAAAAAACGCAGAGGTGATCAAATACCACTGCGCAGTTGTAAGCTTAAGTTATACAGTGCACATAGCAACAAATGGCCTGTCATGAAGGGGGGGGGGGTTGTAAATCACTGATTAACCACGTGACCTCTGGAAGATATACCCCCCCTTCATGACAGGCCATTTTTTGCGATGTGCACTGCGTAACTTAAGCTGACAACCGCGCGGTCATACGACGCTGTACACAATTAAATTTTGTATTTTTTTTTCCTGTATTTGATCACCTCTGCGTTATATTAATGTTTCCGTGTTTATTTATTTATTTTATTTTATTTTAACAAAAGACCAAATTTGAAAATAAATATTTTTTTTTCATTTCTGCTATATAACTTATCCATTTTTTTTTTTTTTTTTTTATGTTTTTTTCATAAATTTAGGCCAGGTGTCTCCAAACTTTCTTAAAAAAACTGTGCTTCAGGCTTCAGGAGGGCCAGACTATGGCCGTTTGGAGTACAAAAGGTCCTGATGTCAGTGGGGAAAAAACAATGCTCCATCTTTGGTGTCAATGGGAGAAATTGTGCCCCATAATTGGTGTCATTGAGAGATATTGTGTCCCATCATTGATGTCAATGGGAGTAATGGTTGCCCCATAATCGGTGTTGTCAGGAGAAATTGTGTCCCATCATTGAGAGAAATTGTGTCACATCATTGGAGTCATTGGGAGAAATTGTGCCCCATTATCAGTGTCATTGGATAAATTGTGCCCCATCATTGGTGGCAGTAGGAGGAATTGTACCCAAGGGCTGAAATAAAAGCAAGCAAAGGGCTACATCTGGCCCCCGGGCCGCAGTTTGGAGACCACTGATTTAGGCCAATGTTTTTGGTACAAAATATCCTAATAAGTGTCTACAAACTATTGGACATATTTATGGATTTTTTTTTTTTCTAGTAATGGCAGAGATCAGTGACTTATAGCGGGCTGCGATATTGCGACTGACAATCTGACACTTTGTGGGAACCAGTGATGTAGTAAACAATGCCACATTTTTTGGTGTCAGTGAGATGAGTAATGACCCAATGTTGGTGTATTTGGGAGGAACTGTGCCCCTTTTGTTGGTGTTATTAGGAGGAAATTGTTCCTCATTGTTGGTGTCATTAGGAGGAATTGTGCCTCTTTGTTGATGTCATTAGGAGGAACTGTGCCTCATTGTTGGTGTCATTAGGAGGAACGGTGCCCCATTGTTGGTGTCATTAGGAGGAACGGTGCCCCATTGTTGGTGTCATTAGGAGGAACTGTGCCCCATTGTTGGTGTCATTAGGAGGAACTGTGCCCCATTGTTGGCATCATTAGGAGGAACTGTGCCCCATTGTTGGTGTCATTAGGAGGAACTGTGCCTCATTGTTGGTGTCATTAGGATGAACTGTGCCCTATTGTTGGTGTCATTAGGAGGAACTGTGCCCCATTGTTGGTGTCATTAGGAGGAATTGTGCCCCATGGTTGGTGTCATTAGGAGGAATTGTGCCCCATTTTTTATGTCAGAAGATGAAATATTGCCCCAGGGGCCAGATAAAAGCAAGTAAAGGGCCACATCTGGCCCCGGGCTGCAGTTTGGAGACCCCTGATCTAGGGCAATTAAAGGCTTAACTGTGTTGCCGAACAAGTGTTTTATGTGTACTGTATGTGCTTCTTTTATTAGGGGAAGAGATGGAACACAGAATCCATTACTAGCCCCCCCCCCCCCCTTCATTTACATAGACAGAGCTCCATTCTGAGTCTCTGCCCGATGATCAGAGGGTGCCAGTGGACATCGAGTGCCCACCACCCACAGATTGGTTTCTGCTGTGAAGAATCTCAGCGGAAGCGGAACGTGCCCCCTGCAGGCCAGAAGTGTATAAATATGTGACACGGCACAGAGCTGCTGCCCTATAGCAGTAAAACAGCCGTAGAGTGGTCAGCAAGTGGTTTAATAGCATCCTGCTTTAAACCTTGGTTCACGGTAGTGCTGCCGCAACATGATGCGTTTAGTGGTGCATTTTTTGTAGTGCACCTGTGTATTTTTCAAGAGCCCATATCTCTCCCTGTTATACCTCTGGGCCGGCTGGCAAGCTGCAGCATCTCTTACTATAGAGGGGGGGGGCGCCACAGGATTAGCTCGCACAGGGCGCCTGAAACACCTAAGGCCGGCCCTGAACGTTGTGGCTTCACTGCCCGGTTTCCTTCTGCGCATGCAGGAGTTGCGCTGTGCCGTCCTCACTGTTCCCCGCTGTGTTCTGGGAGCTGTGTGTACTGTATAACCGCTGTGGCCTAAATCCTGTTCGTTTTGTGAGACACTTTTTAAAAATACAGTGCTTGTGTTGCGAAGTGCTCGTTAACCGCGTTACTCGCAATCCACTGTACAGGAATTAATATAGTGCCAGCAGTTTGCGCAGTGCTTTACAACATGGGTGCAGACAGTACAGTTACAATACAGTTCAATACAGGAGGACAATAAATTAAATTCTCATTTAGCCTTATTACTAGAACTTCCTTATCATGTGTTATTTTGAGTCCATATACATATCTACATAGGAACAAACCCATAAAAACTTTACCAGATGTAAAACTGGTGCTGCCATCTGACATGTTTATTACTACTATGGTAATTAAAAAGGAGCTTTAGGCTCCCCCCCCCCCCCTCAAAAAATGTAAAGTCAGCAGCTACAAATACTGTAGCTGCTGACTTTTAATATTGGGGCACTCACCATTCCATTTACTTACCATTCCATTCACTTACCATTCCAGGGATCCAGCATAGTCCTCAACCATAGTCCTCAATTGGTTATCGGGTGCTGGCGCTGCCATCTTGACTAAGGGAAAACCAGCAGTGAAGCCTTGCGGCTTCACAGCTGGTTTCCTACTCTGCATGCGTGAAGCGTGCTGCTCTTTGTTAATAGGCCACAGTCTTCTGGAATCTGTGAAGTGTTCCACAAGGCTGTTAGGGAAGAAGGGGACAGAATTGGGAGCGGGTACCTGTCAAAACCAGGTACCTGCTCCCCCCCCCCCCCCAAAAGGTCCCAAATATGGCAGCGGAGGGAGTGAGGAGGCAGACTCTTTTGGTGACGCTCTGCTTTACTCCTGTGTTACTTGGGAAAAGCAGTTGCAAATGTAGAGTATAATAGGACACAAACTAATCATAGTCTCCAATGATGTTATGAAGGGATAGAGAAAATTATGAAGGGGAATACAAGTAAACCAATTTCCAATTGTTTATTTTCATCTGGGCAAAAACATGCAGATATTTACATTTCTGATAAAAAAATGAATCCTGTTTAAATACAGTTGCGAATACAATGGAAAACCTGCTAAACAGAATGATATCAAATAAATGCATTTTCTTGGCCGTCTAGGCTTTATAGAAAACGTCATACTATTTTTGGGGTGGAGAAGATGCATGCTTTCTTATTGAAAGTGTGACTCACTGTGTGAAACTAAATAATTGTCTGCCCTCCCTTAAAGCGGAGCTCCACCCAGGAAAAAAGGAAAATTTATTATCAAATACTTACCGTAATTTTCCTTTCCTGATAGGCTCCATGGCAGCATACGTGTGGGTAGGCTCCGCCTCCATGACTACCCATTAGGACCCCTCCCTATAAATTTCAGCTGTGGGCTCTCAGCCGTGTTCCGTAACTAGCCGACTCCAAGCATTGGGAGGGACTCCTGCTGCCATGGAGCCTATCAGGAAAGGAAAATTACGGTAAGTATTTGATAATAAATTTTCCTTTTTCCTGACTGGCTCCATGGCAGCATACGTGTGGGAAATAACTAGCCAAAAAACACCCGGGTGGGCAAAATGCTGAGGCAAGAAAATTGTATTTAACACTGTCGACTGACAGCACTTGTAAACCACAATTTAGAGAAGATAAAGCAGCCGGCTTAACACAATAGTGAGAAACAAAGTATTGATTGACGACCACAAAGCCGTTCTACATATAACATCAGGTGCGACATGATGTGAGGCTGCCCAGGAAGTTGAAATGCTTCGAGTTGAGTGTGCAGACACTGCCTCTGGAGGCAGGGCCGGTGCTAGACTATTTTGCACCCTAGGCGAGACCAGCTACTTGCGCCCCCCCCCCCCCCCCAAAAAAAACATAAATAAATAAATAAATAATTTTGGCACCAGAACTCCAGGTGGAGGGATGGAGACAGGAGGACAGGAGAGGGGATTAAACAGGTGGATGGATGAGCCAGGTGGATAGATAGGTGGGGGGGATGATGAGTCAGGTGGGGGGGTAAGTGAGACAGAGGATGAGCCATGTAGATGGATGAGTCAGGCGTGGGGATGAGCCAGGTGGACGGGATGAGTCAGGTGGATGGATAAGTCAGGTGGATGGATAAGTCAGGTGGATGGATAAGTCAGGTGGATGGATAAGTCAGGTGGATGGATAAGTCAGGTGGATGGGTGAGTCAGGTGGGTGGAGAAGTCAGATGGGGGGGTGAGTCAGGTGGGGGGGGTGAGTCAGGTGGGGGGGGTGAGCCAGGTGGATGGATGTGTCAGGTGGGGGGGATGAGCCAGGTGGATGGGATGAGTCAGGTGGATGGCATGAGTCAGATGAATGGATAATTCAGATGGGGGGGGGGGTGAGTCAGGTGGATGGATGAGCCAGGTGGGGGGGGTGAGCCAGGTGGATGGGATGAGTCAGGTGGATGGGATGAGTCAGGTGGATGGATAAGTCAGATGAATGGATAATTCAGATGGGGGGGGGTGAGTCAGGTGGATGGATGAGCCAGGTGGATGGGATGAGTCAGGTGGATGGGATGAGTCAGGTGGATGGGATGAGCCAGGTGGGGAGGATGAGCCAGGTGGGGAGGATGAGCCAGGTGGGGAGGATGAGCCAGGTGGGTGGGATGAGCCAGATGGGGGGGGATGAGCCTTTTAGATGGATAAGTCAGATGGGGGGGGTGAGTCAGGTGGATGGATAAGTCAGATGGATGGATGAGTCAGGTGGATGGATGAGTCAGGTGGATGGATGAGTCAGGTGGATGGATGAGTCAGGTGGGGGGGTGAGCCAGGTGGATGGGATGAGTCAGGTGGATGGGATGAGTCAGGTGGATGGGATGAGTCAGGTGGATGGATAAGTCAGATGAATGGATAATTCAGATGGGGGGGGGGTGAGTCAGGTGGATGGATGAGCCAGGTGGGGGGGTGAGCCAGGTGGATGGGATGAGTCAGGTGGATGGGATGAGTCAGGTGGATGGATAAGTCAGATGAATGGATAATTCAGATGGGGGGGGGGGTGAGTCAGGTGGATGGATGAGCCAGGTGGGGGGGTGAGCCAGGTGGATGGGATGAGTCAGGTGGATGGGATGAGTCAGGTGGATGGATAAGTCAGATGGGGGGATGAGCCAGGTGGGGAGGATGAGCCAGGTGGGGAGGATGAGCCAGGTGGGGAGGATGAGCCAGGTGGGTGGGATGAGCCAGATGGGGGGGGGATGAGCCAGGTGGGGGGGATGAGCCATTTAGATGGATAAGTCAGATGGGGGGGTGAGTCAGGTGGATGGATGAGTCAGGTGGATGGATGAGTCAGGTGGATGGATGAGTCAGGTGGATGGATGAGCCAGGTGGGGAGGATGAGCCAGGTGGGGAGGATGAGCCAGGTGGGGAGGATGAGCCAGGTGGGGAGGATGAGCCAGATGGGGGGGGATGAGCCAGATGGGGGGGGATGAGCCAGGTGGGGGGCATGAGCCATTTAGATGGATAAGTCAGATGGGGGGGTGAGTCAGGTGGATGGATGAGTCAGGTGGGGGGGGGGGGGGGGGGGGGTCACACACCAGTTAAAGGGTCTGACTGGAAGCCCTCATCCCCTGCGCTTCCCCCCACCACCTGACAAGTTCTTACCTTGTGGAACTTTTTTCCAGCTCCCTCCACATGTCAGGCAGTGGGCGTCAGTCGTTGTCACCAGTCCCAGGATCACGAGAGACTTCTTCCAGCTCCTCCCCTGTTCAGATCAGCTGATCATTCCGTTCCACCCCCGGGCTTCGGCTGCTGGCCGCGGAGATGCTGGATGTTTTAACGGGGGCGGGCTGCAGGAGAATCTTTACTTTGGACTCCAGCTCCTGGCGGCCTCAGCCCATCATGTCCAGTATGTACCAGGCTGGGTGGATCCCTCCCGCATGTCTCTCTCGCCCCGCCCGCCCTGCTCCTCCAATTGCAGCACATCACCAAGGGACTAAGGGAGGGAGGCGGGGCGGGCAGAGAGCTGACACCCACAGCTGCTGTTGGACATCAGCATGGTCACCCTGGCTCTAGGGAAGGGGGGGATCTGACTGCACATTCTCCCCACCCAGCGACTCTGCACTGCAGTTAGCCATCTGGAGCTGCCTCCCGCTACACTCCGCACGCACCAGCCACCACTCTTAGGGATCCGATCCTCTGGAGGGGACCTAGCAGCTGTGGTTGCGCTCCTGGCAGGAATGCGCTCTAAGCGGCTGCCTAGTTCGCCTAGTGGGAGCGCCGGCCCTGTCTGGAGGAGCCATGCCCTTGGCTTTGTATGCCCTCTGGATGGTCTGAACTATCCATGCTGCAATGGATCTGATTGAAGCCCGTTTCCCTTTGTTCTTTACATGAAGAATGAAAAGAAAGTCTGTTTTCCTAAAAGATTCTGTCGTTTCCAGATATTGACATAATGTGTGACCTACATCAAGGGGATGAACAGTTTGATCTTCAGACAATCCAAAAAGTGGGCAGCACAATTTCATGATTTTCATGGAAAATGGATGTAACTTTAGGATTTGAGCCCAGCATAGGAATTAATACTGCTCTATCTGGAAAGAAGGTCAAGAATGGTTCCTTTGAACCCAGATTTCTGATGTCAGAGACTCTTTTAGCTGAAGTGACCGCTACTAAAAAGGCAGTTTTGAGAGTAAGATCTTTAGCTGATGGTGGTTTATCCGGATCAGAGCTGATCGTGGTAAGATAGTCCAGGACAAGAGGTAGATCCCATTTAGGGAACCTCGGCATTCTCCGGGGTCTAAGCCGGATGGCGCCCTTGAAGAACTGGCAGACCAAAGGATGATTGGCCCAAGAGATTCCAGAAAAATGCAGAGATGGCTGAGATTTGTACTCAGAGAGAACTGACTGCTAATAGTAAGTCCAAACCCGTTTGTAAAAAAAAACTGAGTAAGTCTTGGACCTCTGGGGAACTGCAAGGTTTTTCCTCAGGAAGACATGTGATCTGTAAATTTTTACCAGATACACTCAGACTTTGTTGGTACTATTTCTTCTAGTGTTAAGAAGAGTTGAAATGGCTTCTTCTGGACATTCTAACGCTTTAAGCCTTCCCCTCTCAAGCACCACACCCTGAGATGCAGATGAGCTGGACATGGGTGCAACATTGAGCCCTGAAAGAGGAGATCCGGTCTGAGGGGGAAGAGGGATCGAGTCCCGGTAACTGAGAAGCGTTAGTAGTGAAAACCATGGCCTGTTGGGCCAAAATGGGATCACTGCCAGGATTTCTGTATCCTCTGATCTGAGACGGCAAAGAAATTGAAGGATCACAGGCACTGGTGGAAAGGCATATGCTTTGCTGAATTTCCATCGATCTGTGAGAGCATCTATCCCATAGGCTTGGGGATCTCGGAACCTAGCATAGTACTTTGTCAACTTGTGGTTGCATGGGGATGCAAACAGATCCACCTCTGGGGACACTCCCAGAGTCAGAAGCCAATTGAACACTTCTATGTGTAGAGACCATTCGGTGTTGTTTAATTGGACACGTGATAGAAAGTCTGCTTGAACCTTCTGGACCCCCGGAATGTACACTGCCGAGATGTTGGCTAGGTTCTTCTAAACCCAATTCATGATTGGAGTGAGGACCAGCTGTGGGTTGCACCCTGCTACCTTATGTAAGCAACAGCAGTTGTGTTGTCCAGTCTGGGCATCACAGAGGAGTCTGACAATAGATGACGAAAGGACTTGAGTGCCTGGAAGGCAGCTCGCAGCTCCAGAATATTGGAAACAGTTCCTTGTGAAGGTATGTTCCACCTGCCTTGGGCTATTTCTGTCAAGCAATGAGCGCCCCAGCCCTGATTGCTGGCATCTGAGGTTATTGTAATCCAAATGATAGGACGGATCGAATGACAGTTGCGGAGATTCTTCCCCTGAAGCCACCACAGAAGAGATTCTATCATGAGTTGAGTGAGCATGATGCATTGACTCTTTCAGGGAGAGTCCCATTGCTGGAGAAACCCTTTTTGGAATGGGCGAGTGCGCCACTGAGCCCACTTCACCATAGGAATGGTGGCTGCCTTGGTGTCAATTACCTTCAAACATTGAAGAGCAGATAGGTGAGGAGCAGCGAGTGTTTTGCGGATCCTGTCCCCAACTATAGTAACCTTTTCTTTGGGCAATGAAATGGTGCCTTCTACTGTGTTGAAGAGGGTACCTAGAAACACCAGAGATTGTGTTGGAACAAGATGACTTTACCAAATTCAATAGCCATTCGAATTCTTGGGGAGTGGCAACTACTATGTCCCTGTGTTCCAGGAGTTAACATCTGTCTTGAGGTAGAAGTAAGAGATCGTCCAGTAAAGAAGACAAACTCCCTTCACTTGGAGGAGAGCCACCACGGCTAACAGAACTTGGGAGAACACCTGAGGTGACGTCGTGAGACCAAATGGTAGGCAGGTGAACTGTAAGTGTTGATTGCCTACCGCAAAGCGCAGATACATTTGATAGTCTGCCTGCCACTGGAACGTGGAAGTATGAGACTTACAGGTCCATTGACACTAACCAATCTCCTGGATGGACTGACTGCTGGATTGTCAATAGTGACTCCATTTCGAATTTCTTTCCGAATAATCGGTTGAGATGAGAAGAGTCTATTACTGGTCTCCAGGTACTGTTCTTTTTCTGTACCATAAACAAAGAGGAGTACATGTCTTTCGCCTCGTTCGCCTTCTGGAACAGTAATGGCTGCGCCTTGAGTTACTAAAGGGCTTGCATAAGCCAATAGGACTTGTTTCTTCTCTTCTGTTCATACGAGATTTGTAGGCTTCAATCTGAACCTGGGGTTGCTGTTGAAGACCCAGGTGTGGCCTGAAGAGACCGTCCTGACGGTCCAAAAATCTCAAATTGAGGCCACCCAATTTCAGAGAGACTTTTCAGTAGACTCCTGATTACTAGAAGGAGTACTCTTAGTTTGCTTCTAGAAAGAAGACTGTCTGGATTTCCAGGGCCTTGAAGATTCATGACCAGGCCTGTACCTGCGTGCTTCCCTTGCACGGACTGTATTTTGTGCTCTGAAAAAAAGAAGTGCGTTTTTGATTTTGTAAACACCTATCCTGAAGGAGGAACCCCGACTTACCACCTGTGGCTAAGGAAATGGCACTATCGAGTTTATTGCCAAAGAGAGAAGAGCCCTTAAAGGGAATGAGGCACCAAGCTTGCTTTGAAGCTGGATCCGCCGACCAGGGATGAAGCCATACGGCACAACAGGCAGTGACTGCTGACAACATTACTTGAGCCACTAGGTGAATAACATTAATAGAGGCCTCCCCAAGAAAGGCCGATGCTAGACTGATTTGCTAGATAGGAGAGCTCTTGGCCATTTCTTCAGAGATACTTCTGAGGGAATCATTCACATTGTCTGACCATGCCTCTCAGGCTTTTGAGATGGCTGCTAAAGCCAGAAATGGTTTACAGACTGATCCTGCTGTCAGGTAGATTCTCTTCAGGTCTGAATCAATCCGTCTCTCTAGAGGATCTTTAAAAGAAACGATATCACCCAGGGTGAAGGGTTACGTATCGCACCAAACGCATCAAAGCTGCATCAACTAATGGAGCAGAGTCAAGATGTTTCACGTCTTCCTCTTAAAAGGATATAATTTTGCAATTTTTGAATGCATAGAGCTTTTTTTATCAGGTTTACCCCATTCTTCTGAGATAATTGCACCTATTTTTGTGACAAATGGAAAATAATGTCGCTCCTTATTGAGCTGTTTAAAAGTTTTCTTTGTCTGAGAGGAGAGATAATTGGATCTTTCAATTTTAAAACTTCCTTGACTGCTTTCACTAAAGCAGGAACTAGGGCATAATCAGAGCCTATTCCTGGATCATCCACTTCTGACCCACTCTCTGAGGGATGGTTGGTTTGAGCGACTTCAAAAGTCTCATGCATTTGTCCCTGATCCAACAAGGGAATCATTGGGTCTGGAGGAGAATCATGCTGCACTCTGGCATCTCTCTCCTGTAGCGACTTGTCCACGACCCGCTTAACCAATGCTTCTAGGTGTTTGTCTGCACCTTCCCTTTCATTGGCTGCCTTTGAAAAACAACAGTCGCAAAGGGGCTTGCTAGCAGGAACCGGAGCCTTGCATCCCCAACAAAATCTCTCTGAACTCGTGCTGTGAGATGAGGAGGTGTGAGGAGTATCCCTACTGGGATGTCCGGATTTTAAACAAATTATGGTGTCTAGAAGATGAGTGCCGGTGGTGCGATTTGGAGGACCCGCTGCATCTGCGGGACTCGCTGTGATGTTGGTCAGACCTAGAAGGGCTGGAAAAAAAAAAGAATAGAGCGAGAGAGAGACAAGCATAGTCATGGCAATGCCCTACACTCCACTCTCTTCCCCCCCAACAGAAAAAGAAAAACATAGTTTTCCAATTTTTTTTATCTGCTGAGAGAGGGCTGACCACTAGGGGGCAGCAAAGCATCCATTATAGTAGAAACACATTGCAGGTGGGAAAATCAAACACCAGATACAAACGACTAAAACACATGCTACATCCGACTGTTCTGAACGAGCACATACCTAAGGTAGACTCTGTAAATGTACCAGGAAACCGTCGTTTTGAACGATCGATCCCGAGCTTCACAGATTTCCCGACTTTTTTTTTTTTTTTTTTTTTTTTTAAAAGACGGGGATACTCGCGCGCATGCGCGAACCAAGCCTCGCTGTCATTCCCGGGTCCGTCTGATCGTAGAACGCAGACGGGAGTCCCGGAAGTAAGAGGGAGCGGCGGCTGGAACGCACAGGAACCAGACGCTCACTGGGCATGCAATCATGAAAAACACAGCATATGGAAAAACAGAGAAACAAACAACAAACATAAACACTGCTGCCATGAAGGCGATACTGCTTACCACCACCTACGATCGATTCGGCCAGGGACACCGCATCCATACACACCGGGCTTTCAGCAGATAATGGCCACCTGTACATTGCTAGGTATTCAAGCCTGTGCGCGCTCGTCTCTCCAGTGGAAGACATAATCCAGCTCTTCAGCGCTACTCTGCAATACACTCCATACCCTGCTTAACAGTCAAGGCTTATCGGAGGGATGAGACACCATCATTATCATCATCATCGGCCGATCTTGATCGTAGGAACAATCGTCTTCAGGTAGGAGAACCAAACACATGGTCCTACGGAGGAGGACAAAAAAGGAACACGGCTGAGAGCCCACAGCTGAAATTTATAGGGAGGGGTCCTAATGGGTAGTCATGGAGGCGGAGCCTACCCACACGTATGCTGCCATGGAGCCAGTCAGGAAACAACATTTTCCCATGTTGTTTAAAAAAATTAAATAAAAAAAACCTGAAAAAAAAAAAAATACTCACCCGAAATACCTGTTGCTATGCGGAAGTCCGTAATCTGCCTCTTCCACTCCGCGGTGCCTTTTCTTCTGCTTCTTCTGCTTGTGAATGGGGCGCGCTGCTTTCTGGGAACTGTGTGTGTTCTCAGAGAGCAGCCGCCCATTCACAAGCCAGCGTGAGACTCACGCAGGCGCAGTAGGAAATGGGCAGTGAAGCCGTACGGCTTCACTGCCTGTTTCCCATAGTGTGAATGGCGGCGCGGGACCCGGAGCGATCGTGGGACCGGCATCGGGGGGCCCATCAGCGCGGGCAAGTAGGACGAGGTAAGTGTCCTTATTTAAAGTCAGCAGCTACACTGTTAGTAGCTGCTGACTTTAAAAAAAAAAAAATTGCGGCTGGAGCTCCGCTTTAACTAATTAGAGTGTAGTAGAACACTTACACTAAATAATCACGTATAATAATCAGAGATGCATTAGGTGTTATTACCACTGCATAGGTTGCAGCCCCTTAAAGCGGAGTTTCACCCTAAATATAAGATCTCCCATGTGATCCAGCATACTGGCGTCAGCGCCAGTATGCTGTTTTTTTTTTTTTTTAATCCCACACTTACTGTATTATCCTGTAATTTCATTTTTTTCCCCCACGGTGGACGGCGCCAGTATAGCGCGTCACATCTTCCGAAAATACCCAATATGGACTCGGGTAATCTCGGCGAAAATGCGGCGCCTGCGCACAGACCTAGGAGCTGACTGCGCAGGCGCCGTATTTCTCCGAGTCCTATTTCGGAGGGCGTGACGCACCATAGCCGTAGGACTCGGAGAAATACGGCGCCTGCGCAGTCAGCTCCTAGGTCTGTGCGCAGGCGCCGCATTTTCGCCGAGATTACCTGAGTCCATATTGGGTATTTTCGGAAGATGTGACGCGCTATACTGGCGCCGTCCACCGCGGGGAAAAAAAATGAAATTACAGGATAATACAGTAAGTGTGGGAATAAAAAAAAAAAAAACAGCATACTGGCGCTGACGCCAGTATGCTGGATCACATGGGAGATCTTATATTTAGGGTGAAACTCCGCTTTAAGTGGGGTACACACTATAAGAAAATCAGGCTAACGTTCGTCCGATTTATCTCGATGTTTCACAGCAAATCGGAGCCCAAGAAAGAAAATTCTTACAAATATTCTCGTACGACAAAGGCTTTTTTTGTTGTTTCTGATCATGCGCACTTTCTTTTGTGATTTTTCTTTTGTACGAAATTCGTACGAAAACAGTACACATTAAATATAAATCTTTTGTTCTGTTCCTGTACGAAATAGATTTTGGAGTTTATCCCTTCAGGAATTTTCGTACGAAAATTTGGAATTGGCTTTCGAAAGTTGTGTAAACACTATACAAAAATCGTACGAAAATTCTTTGTAGGAAAATGTTTGCCTGATTTTCTTATAGTGTGTGATCTGCCTGTGGGTGCCCCGGTTTCCTCCTACAATCCAAAAATATACTGGAAGGTTAACAGGTGTCTGTTAAACCAAACCAAAGCGTGGAATTGCATGGGTGTTAAAGGAACATTAGATTGGGAGCAACAGGGCTAGATTTCCATTCCTAGAGCTTAGTGGTACACAAGTTTTGGTGCCCTAGTAACATGGGGCATTTCCTTGTTTTCCTAGAATAAAATTGGCTTAAGTGGGGTACACACTATAAGAAAATCAGGTGAACCATTGTCCGATTTTCTTCGTTTCACATCAAATCAGAACTGATGAACGAAAAATCTCGTGAAAATTCTCGTATGACAAAGGCGTTTTTTTGTTGATTGTTATTGTTTCTGATCATGCAGAGTCTTTTTTTTCTGATTTTTTTCTTGTACATAAATCATATAAAAACGGTACACGTTAAATAAAAAAAAAGTCAGAATCGGCTGTCGAAAGTTGTGTACACATGACAAAACAAAATAAATCTGCGCTATCTAATAAGTGAGCAGCTACAAAAACCAGTGGACAAAAGGAAAGTAACAAACAGAACATATAAATTGTAGCGCTAGGTGATAATGAAGTTATAAACATTGAATGTCTGATAAACAAAATGATATGCCAATAAAACGCCAAGTGACAGATGTGTGGGCAAAAAAAACAATCAAAATAAAATAGAAAAAGACCAAAGTGGTGAGAAGGCTTGCTTGATGAATAAGACTAGGTGAATGATCCTAGATCAACGATAATTCACACTTGAACATGATGCACACTTGTGAAAAAACTGCCACCAATTCAGCAGAGGCTTACCGGACTATTTGAATCCTGAAGAGCCTACGCCCAAAGGGTCAACAGAGCTGTGTATACACAATGGATGTGAAAGTGTAGGACCAGATCTTGTGGGGAAAAAATTTTAGCGCTGAGTGAAAATAGACACATTCATTTCTCTAGTTTAAAACGAATGTGAAATCACTGTAATGAAATAGTGATAAAATAACAAAAACAGCAATCAAGGTGAAGTGAATGAATACACAAGTGTTATAAACAAACACAACCGAAAATAACAATAAGTCCATAAAAAAATGGTGAACGAAGGAATAGTGGAATGACCACGTAGATCCTCAAAGGCAAACAATCCTTTCTTAACCACTTAACCCCCGGAACATATTGCTGCCCAAAGACCAGAGCACTTTTTGTGATTCGGCACTGTGTCGCTTTAACTGACAATTGCGCGGTCGTGCGACGTGGCTCCCAAACAAAATTGGTGTCCTTTATTTCCCACAAATAGAGCTTTCTTTTGGTGGTATTTGATCATCTCTGCGATTTTAATTTTTTGCGCTATAAAAAAAATAGAGCGACAATTTTGAAAAAAATGCAATATTTTTTACTTTTTGTTATAATAAATATCCCCCAAAAATATATTTAAAAAAAAAACATTTTTTTTCCTCAGTTTAGGCCGATACGTATTCTTCTACATATTTTTTGTAAAAAAAATATCATAATAAGCGTTTATTGATTGGTTTGCGCAAAAGTTATAGCGTTTACAAAATAGGGGGAAGTTTTATGGCATTTTTATTAATATTTTCTTTTTTTACTAGTAATGGCGGCGATCAGCATTTTTTTTTCAGTACTGCGACATTATGGCGGGCACTTCGGACACTTTTGACACATTTTTGGGACCATTGGCCTAGTGGCCGCTTTAATGCGGACGTATAGCTACGGGCTCTCGCCCAGGAGAGCCACAATCCCGCAGTAATATGACGGCGGACGGGGCTGAAGCGGTTAAAGCGGAGTTCCACCCTTAAAATCACTTTGTTTCATTCCATCCAGCATACTGGCGTCAGCGCCAGTATGCTGTTTTTTTTTTAATGCATGTACTTACTTTATATAAAATCATTGAATTTCAGGCGCACCGCGGTATGTCGCCGCTATAAGGCGTCACGCCTTCCGGAAACAGCCGATTAGCATTCGGCTCTTCTCGGCGCCTGCGCACAGACCCAGGAGCTGACTGCGCAGGCGCCGAAAATAGCCGGTCCTAGTTCGGCTTTTTTCGGAGGGCGTGACGCGGCTATATACGGCGCCTGCGCAGTCAGCTCCTGGGTCTGTGCGCAGGCGCCGAGAAGAGCCGAATGCTAATCGGCTGTTTCCGGAAGGCGTGACGCCTTATAGCGGCGACATACCAATTCAATGATTTTATATAAAGTAAGTACATGCATTAAAAAAAAAAAAAACAGCATACTGGCGCTGACGCCAGTATGCTGGATGGAATAAAACAAAGTGATTTTAAGGGTGGAACTCCGCTTTGAAGTGGATTTTTTGATGTCACAATGTAGAGTATAAGATTTCCTATCATCTGTGCCCAGTCTTGCCACACAAAGTTAATCCAGCACTGAGCAATCCTCTTGTAATGTTTAGTGCAAATTAACAGAATTCCAGATAAAAACTTGCCAAATTTTAAAGTCCGTTTCTCTGTTTTTGCTTTCAGTGACAAGTTATTTACATATCTAGCTTGGACATGTTTATCATATGGTATGTTTTGGTTATCATAACATGAGGCAATCCAAAGTTCATTGTATATTACCAGGATGTGTTATGTGGGGGAGGGGTGGATTTCTCACTTTTTATACCTCATGTTATGATAAACATGTCCAAGCTAGATATGTAAATAACCTGTCACTCAAAGCAAGAAGAGAGAAAACAGACTTTTTATTTAGGCAGGTTTTTATCTGGAAGGCTGTTAATTTTTACTGAACATTGAAAGAGGATTACTCAGATCTGGATTAACTCTGTGTGGCAAGACTGGGCACAGATGATAGGAAATCTTATACTGTACATTGGGACATAAAAAAAAAAAAAAACATCCACTTTAAATAGAATGAAGATTAAAATGTGCTCACTAGAAAGCATTGATCTGTATGTCTGTGTGTCTGTGACAACAGATCAGATCAGTCAGGCATGAACACGAGTCTGCTCGGCTTCCTCGAACTGGGTCCACGAATGGGATGTATCTTCAGTGGAGGGCCATGGATGCACGATGTCCTAGAGTGATGTCCCAGGCAATCCAAGGTACCCAACCCCAAATGGATGGGGGGGTGTGATGGTATAACCCCTAAGGGGATGGGACAAGGCGCAGATGGAAGGCTCCAAACAACATGTGGGGGAGAGAAGGAAAAATGCAGCCCCAATGGTGCAGGTCAAAAAAGATACAGTATTAAGGTTTTATTGTAAGTTATTGTAGGTTACTAAAAAAGTGATCACAAGTAATAAAAGGGGCAATATGAGAAATGGTGAAAACCAAGCCCTACGCGTTTTGTCCTAGAGGGACTTCAATTGGGGCATCAACCTGTTCCCCCATATTGCACAGATATAAATATAAAAATGCTACTAATCTGACTAGGAAGTACCAATCAAGGCGCATGATTGGAGGAATGCCAGCACGTGACCTGCTGGACTCGCACAGGGCAGGCTGGGGTGGTATACAGCAGGCTGGGGTAGCTGTACAGTATAGCTGGGGTAGCTGGATTTCCTTTAGTTGAACTAACAAAAGTGTGTCCATTCTAGAGCCGGTAACATTGAGGGTAACATTGAGGGTATTCAGTATCATTTTAAAGAACTGTTTTTGCGGGTAAGCGACATAGGGGAGGAGTACGGATGGTATATACGTAGGAAGTATGTGCAGGTGAGTGAGAGGAATGTGGAGGGTCTAACATTGGGCACTATGTACAGGAGAATAGTGCAAATGGTATGGCAAAAGGCACAATGTACAGGAGAGGAGTGTGGAGGGTATGACAGTGGGCAGTATGTACAGGAGAGAAGTGTGGAGGGGATGACAGTGAGCAGTATGTACAGGAGAGAAGTGTGGAGGGTATGACAGTGGGCAGTATGTACAGGAGAGAAGTGTATGACAGCAGGCACTATGTACAGGAGAGGAGTGTGGAGGGTATGACAGTGGGCAGTATGTACAGGAGAGGAGTGTGGATGGTATGATAGTGGGCACTATGTATAGGAGAGGAGTGTGGAGGGTATGACAGTAGGCAGTATGTACAGGAGAGGAGTGTGGAGGGTCTAACAGTGGGCACTATGTACAGGAGAGGAGTGTGGAGGGTATGACAGTGGGCAGTATGTACAGAAAAGGAGTGTGGAGGGGATTACAGTGAGCAGTATGTACAGGAGAGAAGTGTGGAGGGTATGACAGTGGGCGGTATGTACAGGAGAGAAGTGTATGACAGCAGGTACTATGTACAGGAGAGGAGTGTGAAGGGTAGGACAGTGGGTAGTATGTACAGGAGAGGAGTGTGAAGGGTATGACAGTGGGTAGTATGTACAGGAGGAGTGTGGGGGTATGACAGAGGGAAGTATGTACCAGAGAGAAGTGTGGAGGGTATGAAGGGGCAGTATGTACAGGAGAGAAGTTTGGAGGGTATGACAGTGGGCAGTATGTACAGGAGAGGAATGGGGACGGTATGATAGTGGGCACTATGTATAGGAGAGGAGTGTGGAGGGTGTGACAGTGGGCACTATGTACAGGAGAGAAGTGAGGGGGGTATGACAGTGGGTGCTCTGTAAAGGAGAGGAGTGTGGAGGGTATGATAGTGGTCACTATGTACAGGAGAGGAGTGTGGAGGGTATGACAGTGAGCACTATGTACAGGAGTGGAAGGATGTTTAGGGACTGCGTAGTGGTTAAGCGGGTCATACATGGATTGAAATGACACCAATTATGCAGAGCTGGGTGGCACAGGACAGGCTGGGGTGGTTTACAGCAGGCTGGGGTGGCACAGGGCAGGCTGGGGTGGTATGGGGCAGGCTGGTATGGCACAGGGAAGGCTGGGGTGGTATACAGCAGGCTGGGGTAGCACAGGGCAGGCTGGGGTGGTACACAGCAGGCTGGGGTGGCACAGGGCATGCGTGGTGGTATACAGCAGGCTGGGGTGTTTTGGGGCAGGCTGGGGTGGCACAGGACAGGCTGGGGTGGTATACAGCAGGCTGGGGTGGCACAGGGCAGGCTGGGGTGGTATGGGGCAGGCTGGTATGGCACAGGGCAGGCTGGGGTGGTATACAGCAGGCTGGAGTAGCTGTATAGCTGGGGTAGCTCCTGTACATACTGGGTAGTATGTACAGGAGGAGTGTGGGGGTATGACAGAGGGAAGTATGTACCAGAGAGAAGTGTGGAGGGTATGATAGTGGTCACTATGTACAGGAGAGGAGTGTGGAGGGTATGACAGTGAGCACTATGTACAGGAGTGGAAGAATGTTTAGGGACTGCGTAGTGGTTAAGCGGGTCATACATGGATTGAAATTACACCAATTATGCAGAGACCAGCCATAGTCGATCTATGTATGGGCTAGCTGGTTTTACACAAGTCAATCTATTAATCGACTTGAGTACAACCAACCTGTTTTTCCCAAACCAATCAGTGCTGCCAGCTATAGATAGCAACACTGATCATTGTACTCACTGGCAGAACACAATGGGGCTGATTTACTAATGAAGCTGCGCTGCGCCGGTACATGCCTTAATTAGTGTGCTGGATGAAGCCTTAATTAGGCGCATGAACCGGCCGCAGCAGCAGCGCGATGTGATTGATAAGTAAAGCCGCCGCCGAACTCCCTGTATAAGTCTATGGGGGAAATCTTAATTGTGAATTTTAAAGGCTAATCTGCAAGTTTTGTCCTAAAAAGTGTTTGGGGACCTCAGTCCTGCCCCAGGGGACATGTATCAATGCTTTTTTTCTTGTTTAAAACGGCCGTTTTTTCGGGAGCAGTGATTTTAATAATGCTAAAAGTGCAATAATAAAAGTGTAATTTTTCTTTAAATTTCGTACCATGGGGGGCTCTAATGTCAGCATGTGAAAAAGCGCATGTTTCCCGTGGTTAGAAGTGTCTCTGCACAAAATGACATTTTTCAAAGCAAAAAAGCCGTTTAAAACTGACTCGCGGCAATAATGAATTGTCGGCTCCCGGCAATTGCAGGAGAATTCATTCATTAAAAAAACGAAAAAAAAGCGTGGGGGTCCCCCCAAATTCAATAACCAGACCCTTTAGGTCTGGTATGGATATTAAGGGGAACCCCGCCGTCAATTTAAAAAAAAAAATGACGTGGGGTTCCCCCCAAATATCTAAATAAAAAATAAGGTGCTAGCGCAAGTGATAAAGCATAACATAGGATGCACAATATTTAGATAAACGCAAAGTGCACAAATAAGTGCTAGATCAGTGATATCAGTGACAAAACAAAGAGGAGGAAAAAACAGTCCAAAAAAGTGCTGAATCAAAAAAAACACTAAAGGTGCACTATAGTCCTTAATGTGGATAGTGTGAAAGAGGGATGTCCACCGGTTGAAGAAGTGTGAGGAATGGAGAAAGCACCACCACACAGCACGTCTGGTCTCCCAGAACTCTCACCTCCAGCAAGACACAACCAGCATGTAGGATAGTCCATTGTGTAGACAGCCTCCCTCAATGTTGCTGTTAATCCCCACGGATCAATGAAACGATAGGTACCTGTATTCTCAGGTGTTCTCAAATGCCACAAAATGGAAAATCGGAGAAGAAACAGAGAGACCTCCAATAGTGCGTTATCTTTTGTAACCAGGGAGTTTTAATAAAAAATTTGCACTTACAAATAATGAAGATAAAATTCGCATCAAACAGCGGGATCGTGGCGCTTGCAGCACGTCACTCAAATGCCCGTCTTTCCCTTCCCTACGCGTTACGACACAGGGTCACGTGTCTTCATCTGGTCTGGTCTGGTGTGGAATTTAAGGGGAACTCCACTCCAAATTTTAAAAAAAATGGCGTGGAGTCCCCCCTAAAATCCACACCAGACCCCTTATCCAAGCACGTTGACCTGGCCGGCCGCAGAAAAGAGGGGGGGACAGAGCGCGGCCCCCCCCTCTCCTGAACCGCACCAGGCCACATGCCCTCAACATTGCCCCCCAAAACACCTTGTCCCCATGTTGATGAGGACAAGGGTCTCTTCCCCACAACCCTTGCCCGGTGGTTGTGGGGGTCTGCGGGCAGGAGGCTTATCGAAATCTGGAAGACCCCTTTAACAAAGGGGCCCCACAGATCCCGGCCCCCCCCCTGTGTGAAATGGTAATGGGGTACCTTGTACCTCTACCATTTCACGAGAAAAAAAAATGTAAAGGGTTAAAAACGACAAGAGCCGGTTTTTGACAAGTCCTTTATTATCTTCTTTCTTCTTCTTTTCTTCTTTCCTTCGGGTTTCTTCTTCCTCCTCCTTCTTCTTCCTCTGCTTCTGTCTTGGGTCTTCTACTCCAGCATCTTGCCCGGCGTGTTCTTCCATCTTCTGCTCCTTCCCCTGTCCTTCTCGTCCGCATCTTCTTCTTCTTCTTCTTCTTCTTCTTCGCCGGAGGCGCCGCTTCCAATTGAAATCCCCGCTGTCTGCCGGACCACGCCCCCCTCTGACGCCACGGGCAAGCTCTTAGGAGTGTGCTGCAAGTGCGTCAGAGGGGGGCGTGGTCACATGTCAGAGGGCGGGCAATTCAATTTGAAGCTTGTGCACGGCTTTTTCTTTGCCGGAGTCGCCGCTTCCAATTGAATTGCCCGCTTTCTGGAACATGTGACCACGCCCCCCTCTGACGCACTGGCACCACACGGGGACTTTCCTAAGAGCTTGCCCGTGGCGTCAGAGGGGGGCGTGGTCCGGCAGACAGCGGGGATTTCAATTGGAAGCGGCGCGTCCCCGCGAAGAAAAACAAGAAGAAGATGCGGACGAGAAGGACAGCGGGAGGAGAAGAAGATGGAAGAACACGCCGGGCAAGATGTGGGAATAGAAGACCCAAGACAGAAGCAGAGGAAGAAGAAGGAGGAAGAACCAGAAGGAAAGAAGAAAAGAAGAAGAAAGAAGATAATAAAGGACTTGTCAAAAGCCGGCTCTTGTCGTTTTTTACACTTCACACTTTTTTTTTCTCGTGAAATGGTAGAGGTACAGTGTACCCCATTACCATTTCACACAGGGGGGGCTGGGATCTGGGGGGCCCCTTTGTTAAAGGGGTCTTCCAGATTTCGATAAGCCTCCTGCCCGCAGACCCCCACAACCACTGGGCAAGGGTTGTGGGGAAGAGACCCTTGTCCTCATCAACATGGGGACAAGGTGTTTTGGGGGGCACCCCAAAACACCCTCCCAATGTTGAGGGCATGTGGCCTGGTGCGGTTCAGGAGAGGGGGGGCCGCGCTCTGTCCCCCCCTCTTTTCTGCGGCCGGCCAGGTCAACGTGCTCGGATAAGGGGTCTGGTTATGGATATTTGGGGGGAACCCCACGTCATTTTTTTAAAACAAATGACAGCGGGGTTCCCCTTAATATTCATATCAGACCTGAAGGGCCTGTAATGGAATTTGGATAGAACCCCACGTCATTTGAATAATTATTTTAAAATTCGTACCATGGGGGGGGGGGGGAATGTCAGCAGGTGAAAAAGCGCACTTTTCCTGTGGTTAGAAATATGTCTTTGCACAAAATTACATTCTAAAAAAAAAAAAAAAAGCCGTTTAAAACTGACTCGCGGCAATAATGAATTGTCAGCTCCCGGCAATTGCAGGAGAATTCATTCTTAAAAAACCAGAACAAAAAAAGCGTGGGGGTCCCCCCAAATTCAATAACCAGACCCTTTAGGTCTGGTATGGATATTAAGGGGAACCCCGCCGTCAATTAAAAAAAAAATGACGTGGGGTTCCCCCCAAATATCCATAACCAGACCCTTCAGGTCTGGTGTGGAATTTAAGGGGAACTCCACCCCAAATAAAAAAAAATGGCGTGGAGTCCCCCCTAAAATCCACACCAGACCCCTTATCCGAGCACGTTGACCTGGCCGGCCGCAGAAAAGAGGGGGGGACAGAGCGTGGCCCCCCCCCCCTCTCCTGAACCGAACCAGGCCACATGCCCTCAACATTGGGAGGGTGTTTTGGGGTGCCCCCCAAAACACCTTGTCCCCATGTTGATGAGGACAAGGGTCTCTTCCCCACAACCCTTGCCCGGTGGTTGTGGGGGTCTGCGGGCAGGAGGCTTATCGAAATCTGGAAGACCCCTTTAACAAAGGGGCCCCCCAGATCCCGGCCCCCCCTGTGTGAAATGGTAATGGGGTACCTTGTACCTCTACCATTTCACGAGAAAAAAAAAAGTGTGAAGTGAAAAAAACGACAATAGCCGGTTTTTGACAAGTCCTTTATTATCTTCTTTCTTCTTCTTTTCTTCTTTCCTTCGGGTTCTTCCTCCTTCTTCTTCTTCTTCCTCTGCTTCTGTCTTGGGTCTTCTATTCCCGCATCTTGCCCGGCGTGTTCTTCCATCTTCTTCTCCTTCCGCTGTCCTTCTCGTCCGCATCTTCTTCTTCTTGTTTTTCTTCGCCGGAGCCGCCGCTTCCAATTGAAATCCCCGCTGTCTGCCGGACCACGCCCCCCTCTGACGCCACGGACAAGCTCTTAGAAAAGTCCCCGTGTGGTGCCAGTGCGTCAGAGGGGGGCGTGGTCACATTATCCAGAAAGCGGGCAATTCAATTGGAAGCGGCGACTCCGGCAAAGAAGAAGCTGCGCACAAGCTTCAAATTGAATTGCCCGCCCTCTGACTTGTGACCACGCCCCCCTCTGACGCACTTGGAGCACACTCCTAAGAGCTTGCCCGTGGCGTCAGAGGGGGGCATGGTCCGGCAGACAGCGGGGATTTCAATTGGAAGCGTCGCCTCCGGCGAAGAAGAAGGAGATGCGGACGAGAAGGACAGCAGAAGGAGAAAAAGATGGAAGAACACGCCGGGCAAGATGCAGGAATAGAAGACCCAAGACAGAAGCAGAGGAAGAAGAAGGAGGAGGAAGAAGAAACCCGAAGGAAAGAAGAAGATAATAAAGGACTTGTCAAAAACCGGCTCTTGTCGTTTTTAACCCTTTACATTTTTTTTCTCGTGAAATGGTAGAGGTACAAGGTACCCCATTACCATTTCACACAGGGGGGGGTCGGGATCTGGGGGGCCCCTTTGTTAAAGGGGTCTTCCATATTTCGATAAGCCTCCTGCCCGCAGACCCCCACATTCACCGGGCAAGGGTTGTGGGGAAGAGACTCTTGTCCTCATCAACATGGGGACAAGGTGTTTTGGGGGGCACCCCAAAACACCCTCCCAATGTTGAGGGCATGTGGCCTGGTGCGGTTCAGGAGAGGGGGGGGCCGCGCTCTGTCCCCCCCTCTTTTCTGCGGCCGGCCAGGTCAACGTGCTCGGATAAGGGGTCTGGTGTGGATTTTAGGGGGGACTCCACGCCATTTGTTTTTTAATTTGGGGTGGAGTTCCCCTTAAATTCCACACCAGACCTGAAGGGTCTGGTTATGGATATTTGGGGGGAACCCCACGTCATTTTTTTTTGGAAAATTGACGGCGGGGTTCCCCTTAATATCCATACCAGACCTAAAGGGTCTGGTTATTGAATTTGGGGGGACCCCCACGCTTTTTTTTTGGTGTTTTTTATGAATGAATTCTCCTGCAATTGCCGGGAGCCGACAATTCATTATTGCCGCGAGTCAGTTTTAAATGGCTTTTTTCCTTCAGAATGTCATTTTTCACATGCTGACATTACACCCAGGGCCGCCATCAGGGGGGTACAGGCAGTACACCTGCAGGGCCGCCATTAGGGGGGTAAAGGCATTACACCTGTAAGGGGCCCGGGGGTCCCCAGGGGCCCGGATGGGAACCACCCTAAAAAAAACAAAAAAATGTTTTATTTTTTTTATTTTTTTAGGGGTCCGAAGGTCCCCAGGGGCCCGGAGCCCACTAAGGGCCCCAGATGGCAAGGCCTTTTTTTTATAAAAAAATATATATATTTTAAAAAAAATATATATATTTTTTATATATTTTTCTTTTATCTTTTATTAAAGGGCCAATTTTTTGTTGTTTTATTTTTTTAGAGGTCCGAAGGTCCCCAGGGGCCCGGAGGCCACTAAGGGCCCCAGATGGCAAGCCCTTTTTTTTATAAAAAAATATATATATTTTTAAAAAAAAATATATTTTTTTTATATATTTTTCTTCTATTTTTTATTAAAGGGCCAATTTTTTGTTGTTTTATTTTTTTAGAGGTCCGAAGGTCCCCAGGGGCCCGGAGGCCACTAAGGGCCCCAGATGGCAAGGCCTTTTTTTTATAAAAAAATATATATATTTTAAAAAATATATATATATTTTTTATATATTTTTCTTTTATCTTTTATTAAAGGGCCAATTTTTTGTTGTTTTATTTTTTTAGAGGTCCGAAGGTCCCCAGGGGCCCGGAGGCCACTAAGGGCCCCAGATGGCAAGCCCTTTTTTTTATAAAAAAATATATATATTTTTAAAAAAAAATATTTTTTTTTATATATTTTTCTTCTATTTTTTATTAAAGGGCCAATTTTTTGTTGTTTTATTTTTTTAGAGGTCCGAAGGTCCCCAGGGGCCCGGAGGCCACTAAGGGCCCCAGATGGCAAGCCCTTTTTTTATAAAAAATATATATATATTTTTAAAAAAATACATATTTTTTTTATATATTTTTCTTTTATTTTTTATTAAAGGGCCAATTTTTTGTTGTTTTGTTTTTTTAGAGGTCCGGAGATCCACAGGGACCTGGAGATCTCCAGGGCCCCAGATGACAACCCCCCTTTTTTTCTAAAATAAATATTTGTTTTATATATATTTTAATTTATTTTATTTTCATATTATATATTATTATTATTAAAGGGCCCAGAGGTCCCCAGGGCCCCCAGGGCCCCATGTGTCAAACCCCCTTTTTTTATAATTGTTTATTTTTTTTATTTTTTTATACATTTTTTTTATATATATTTTTTTTATTAAAGGGCCCAGAGGTCCCCAGGGCCCTGGAAGGCAACCCCCTTGTTTTTTTTTTTTTTAGATAAATGTTATATTTAAAAAAAATATATATATATATTTTCTCTCTTTTTTCTTTTTATTTTATAAAGGGCACAGAGGTCCCCAGGGCCCCGGATGGCTACCCCCCTTTTTTATATATATTTTTCTTTATTTCTTCTTTTTGTAAAGGGCCCCCCCCGCTTCTCAATTCGCGGCAGCACCCCCCCCCCCCCCGCTTCTCAATTTCATGCGGCAGCACCCCCCCCGGTTCTCTGCTCCAGGGGGCCCATGCCTGAAGCTGTGTAAGGGGCCCCAAAATTCCTGATGGCGGCCCTGTACACCTGTAAGGGGCCCGGGGGTCCGGAGATGCCCCCAGCGCCCCAGATGGTAACCCCCCTTTTTTTTTTTGTATATATATTTTTTAGTTTTTTTTTTTAGGATTTTTTTATTAAAGGGCCAATTTTTGGAATTTAATGTTTTTTAGCAGTCCGGAGGCCCCCAGGGGCCCAGAGGCCCCCAGGGCCCCGGGTGGCAACCCCCATATTTTTTGTTATTAAAGGGCCAATGTTTTGTTTTAGGGGTCTGGAGGTCCCCAGTGGCCCGGAGATCCCCAGGGCTCCAGATGACAACCCCCCCCCCTTTAAAAAAAAAAAAAGACTAAAAATTATATATTTTTATATATTTTTTGGTTATTTTTTTAACACATATATATATATATATATATATATATATATATATATATATATAATATAATTATGAAAGGGCCCAGAGGGCCCCAGATGACAACCTTTTTGCTTATAAAAATGTTATAAACATTTTATATTTTCCCAAGGTTTTTTATTTTTTTATTTAATTTATTTTTTAAAGTGTATTTTGTGCGTGAAGTCGAGAGAGAGGAGCTGGACTTGCAATCGCCATCCTTCTCCATGCCCCCGGTGGCAATGGCGGGTGTGAGGGGGGGCCTCCCACTCACCCCACCCTACCTGCTACACTTGGGAGCCCGATGGGACAGAGGGACTCCCCCTATGAGGGAGTCTAGCCCACCCAGCCAGCCCTGTAGGTCCTTCGCCTCTCTTTATTTTAGGAGACCTCATGGCCAAAGTGCGTTCGTGTGCGTGCAAGTGTGGTGTTTTTTTTGGGGGGGGGGGTGGGCGTACTAAGCACAGGCGTACCTTGCATAGCACACCCACCGGGAGCGGGGCTGAGACCACCAAACTCAATTCACATGTAGCCGAACCCTTGGCTGCAGAGGTGAACGGCTTGTCAGTGCAGTGCCAATCACGTTGAGCCACCGCAGCTCCCACCCCATGTTTTTTTTTTTAGATTTTTGGTAGTTATTTTTTAATAAAGGGCCCAGAGCTCCCAAGGCAACCCCCTTTTTTATTATTTTATATATATATATATATATATATATATATATATATATATATATATATATATATATATATATAGATAGATATTTTAATTTATTTTTTATTAAAGGGCCCAGAGGTTTATTTTTATTAAAGGGCCCAGTGGTCCCCAGGGCCCCCGGATGGCTACCACCCTTTTTTAATATATATTTTTCTATATGTATTTTTTTGTAAAGGAACCCCCCGCTTATCAAATTGCGGCAGCCCCCCCCTTCTCAATATCAGGCGGCAGCACCCCCCCCCTGTTCTCTGCTCCAGGGGGCCCATGCCTGAAGCTGTGTAAGGGGCCCCATAATTCCTGATGGCGGCCCTGCCCTGATCCCCCCCCCCCCCCCCATGGTACGAAATTTCAAGGAATTTTTCACTTTTATTGGTGCACTTTAACCACTTCCATACCGCGCCTATTCTGGCACTTCTCTCCTTCATGTAACAATTATATTTTCTTCCTTGAAAATTACTCAGGACCCCCAAACATTATATATATTTTATTAACAAACACCCTAGGGAATAAAGTGGCGGCCATTTTTTCGTACACATTTCCAACAGTATTTGCGCCAAAATTTTTCATAATTTTTTTTTTTTTTTTGGCTTTAAAAAAAAAACCTGTTTCATGAATGACAAAATAAGAAAGCAGTAAAGCTAGCCCAATTTTTAGGGATAAGGTAAAAGATGATGTTACACCGAGTAAATAGATACCTAACTAGTCACGCTTTCATATTGCGCACACTCATGGAATGGCGCTAAACTTCGTTATTAAAAATCTCCATAGGCAACGCTTGACTTTTTTTCTCAGGTTACCACTTTTGAGTTACAGAGGAGGTCTAGTGCTAAAATTATTGCTCTCACTCTAACGCACGCTATGATACCTCACATGTGGGGTTTGAAGGATGTTTACATATGTGGGTGGGACTTGCATGCGTGTTCGCTTCTGAGTGCGAGCTACTAGGGACAGGAGCATTTAAATTCCTTTTTTATTTTATTTTTTAACTTAATATTTTCATTTTTGCACTTGTTTGTCCCTTTTTTTGTATTATTTTTCACTTTTCTTCCTATTACAAGGAATGTAAACATCCCTTGTAATAGGACTAGTGTGTGACAGGTCCTCTTTATAGAGAGAGGCGGGGTCAATTAGACCCCACATCTGTCCTCCAGGCTGGAAAGCATGGAATTGGTTAAAAAAACAAAAAAAAAACATCTCATGCTTTCAGCTGCGATCATGTTCGTTCAGCACAGTAGTGTAGTGTGTAGCATGTTCACCTAGCAGCAAAAGGGTTGCTGGTTCGAATCCCGCCCGTGACACTATCTGCCTGGAGTTTGCATGTTCTCCCTGTGTGGGTTTCCTCCCACAATCTAAAAACATGCTGTAAATTGGATCCTGTCTAAATAAGCCCTAATATGCAGTAGGATATTTAGGTTTTGTGCTGCCCTAGGCCTGACCAAATTTTGGCACCCCCTAATAGAAAAATGACCCACCCTTCCTGTCAAGGCCACACCCTGTTTTTTTATGACCCACCCAGGAATTTTCAGGGGACACACACAAGTTCTGTGGGGGGGGGACCTGGGGGGGCCCTTAATTTGCCTAGTTTTTCGATCACTTCCTGTTTGGCTATGGGGCAGGAAGTGAAGGCCAATCTCCCCAAACGGACAGGGATAATACAAAATAAACTGACAGAGCTTCTAACCCCCCCCCCCCCAACTCTATCCAAAATGAAAGAAATCAAAAAAATAAAAGTGATGATTATAGTTCCAGTTTAACCCCAAATTTCAGATCATTTTATTGAGAGGCTTAAGAAAATATAACCATGCCAATAGGCCAGGATCCAGCAATGCTAATATGTATGAATGTGTGTTAGGGACCCCCACAAACACCACCCAATGTTAAATCAACAATTTTCTTGTTTGTTTTGGGGATGCCTGCACCTCTGATAGGGTAAAGACACCTCACAAATGTTGTCACTTTCTACTTAATTCATTCACTTCCTGCCACACAGCCAAACAGGAAGTGAGGGAAACACCTGAGTAATGTTTTGTTGGGGACACAGATCAATCTAAATAGTTTCCCATTTTGGAAATTGCATTTTGCTGTGTACACCCCAAATTAGTAGGAATCTTGGACTTTGGGGTCCATTTACTAAAGTCAAATCCACTTTGCACTACAAGTGGACAAGCAAGGAAGAAAAATAAAAACTTGGCGGGATTGGAAGTAAAAACCATCAGTGCTTCCCTTCTGATTTTCATTGCCTACGCTTCTACTGCAGAGCGGCTTTGCCTTTACTAAACCCCAAAATAATCATTTGGGGTGTACACTGCAGTGCAATTTGCTTAATGGTGACACTAGTTAGATTGACCTGTGTCCCGAAGAAAAGACCATTGGTAGGGTTTTAACCTCACTTCCTGTTCAGCTGTGTGACAGGAAGTGAAGCCAATTTTAGGAAAAGGGACACAAAGCCCAACTTAAAAACACTAGCAGGGGTTCTAACACTCAATTGGCTTCCCTCAAACAACCCACAATTAGAATAGGATTGTCTTGTGCTAGTTTCAAGCACAGCGCTGTAAATCAGCACTTCAAGCCTGTCCACCAATACACCACCCCCCCCCCCTCCAACAGGCCATGTTTGCAGCTTTTCCTACATCTTGCACATGTGCTTTAAAAAGTCAGTCTGGACATCAGTTCTAGGAAACAATACTTACCGCTTTGTCCTTCCTTTTCTGGTGACTAAACATTTCATGCATACACACCAGGAAAGAGCTTAGAGACAAATCACACTTGATGGTTTAGGCCCAAACTATTTCAGCTGCAGCGGTTGAAATCCATAGCATGAAAAAAATATCACAAAACAAACTTCAAAATTTGAAAGTAATTTTATTGGTCCACAAAACAAGGAAAGCAAAACAAAAAATTACAAATAAACACACCAAAAAAATATAAAAAAACCTAAAAACAAAAAAGACCAACGTTTATTTCACAGTCATTGGAAAATAAATCATGCTTTTGAAATAACAGGATAGACCCACAGGATTAAAACATTAGTCATTAACATCTTGAGAAACATTTAGCAAAATTATGTAGCAGACAAAACATCAAAAAATACAAAACTTGCTCCAAAACATCTCTGTTTCACTCCGCCATTACTTCCAGCCAGCAAATCTGCCCCCTCTGAGGGCAGCTGACACGTGCACTATCCACGCTTTTTATAACATGTGTGCTAATGAACCAATTGGAAACACATGAAGAAATGTCAGCCTCTAGTTTGTGTGCACTTGTAACTGCTTACACCTGTTAAGGATGTCCTTAAATTACTAAGCCAAAAAACAGCTTTCTGAGCATGCTCAGAAAGATGCATGTCATTTTCAGGCTGAAACATCCAGCTTCTTTTTCTAAGTGTTCGAGCATGCCCAGTTCACTCGAAATGCAGTACCAGAATCAAATCTGCAATGGCGGATGAAAGCATTAGAGGTGTTTAATTTTTTTTGGTCCCCCTGAACTGATGCTTTACAAGCTGAAGGGGAGGTCTTATAGAATTTTTACGTAACAAACATAAATAATAATAATTTAAACGCCCCTGTCCCTAGTAGCTCGCAGTCAGAAGCGAACAAGCAGCATTTTTTTTGTTTCCGGTTACCAGTTTAGATTTACAGATGAGGTCTAGTGCTAAAAGTATTCCTCTCGCTCTTACGCACGCTATGATACCTCACATGTGTGGTTTGAAGGATGTTTCCATATGTGGGCGGGCCTTAAATGTGTAAGTCCCGCCCACATATTGAACCCCCGTTCAAACCCCACATGTGAGGTATCATAGCGTACGTTAGAGCGAGAGCAATACTTTTAGCACTAGACCTCCTCTGTAAATCTAAACTGGTAACCTGAAACACATAAAAAAGCGTTGCCTATGGGTATTTTCAAGTACTGAAGTTTGGCCCCATTCCATGAGTGTGTGCAATATTAAAGTGTAACATGTTGGGTATCTATTTACTCGGTGTAACATCATCTTTCACATTATGGCCATAAATTGGGCTAACTTTAGTGTATTCTTAATTTGTAACCACTTGAGCCCCAGAGCATATTACTGGTCACTGACGGGGCCAGTTTTTGCATTTCAACACTGCGTCATTTTGACTGACAATTGCGTGGTTGTGCGACGTGGCCCCCAAACAAATTTGGATTCCTCATTCCCCCCCCCCCAAAAAATGTTTAATTTATTTTTTTTGGTGGTATTTGATCACCTCTGCGTTTTTTCTTATTTTTGCTTGAACCAAAAATATAGCGACAATTTGGTAAATAAAAAGACATCTTTTTTACTGTTTGCTATAATAAATCTCCCCAAAATATATTCAAAAAATGTTTGCCCTCAGTTTAGGCCGATAAGTATTCTTCGACATATTTTTGGTTGCAAAAAATCACAATAAGCGTTTGATAGGTTTGGGCAAAAGTTATAAGTAGGGGTTGGTCTTATGGGTTTTTTAGGAATAATTTGTTTGTTTTACTAGTAATGGTGGCTATCATTGTTTTTTCTGGCTACTGCGACATTGTGGCGGACACATTTTTGTGAGATTTGGCATTTTTCTAGCGAGCAATGGTATAGAAATGCATTGCTTACTATAAAAATGACACTGGCAGGGAAGGGGTTAACACTAGGGGCGCGGAAGGGGTTGAATATGTTACCTGGGTGTGTTCTAACTGTAAAGGGGGTGGGACTGTGTAGGGGAAATGACAGATCGCTGTTCATACATTGTAGGGACAGACGAGCAGGCATTCCCCCCCCCCTGACAGGACCGGGATAAAGGGGAACTCCACCCCAAATTATAAAAAATACGGCTTGGGGGTCCCCCTTCAGGTGCTCAACAGGCTCTTAGATTTGATCTGGAACATAAGGGGTTAAACCCACGCCAAAAACGGCGTGGGGTTCCCCCTCAGATCCAGACCAAACCCTTCTCCCAGGCACGCAGTCTGGCCGGACAGGAATGGGGGTGGGGACGAGCGAGCGCCCCCCCCCTCCTGAGCCGTACCAGACCACATGCCCTCGACATGGGGGAGTGTGTGCTGTGGGGGAGGGGGGCACTGCCCCCCCACCCCAAAGCACTCTTGTCCCCATGTCGATAGGGACAAGAGCCTCTTCCCGACAACCCTGGCCGTTGGTTGTCGGGGTATGCGGGCGGGGGGCTTATCAGAATCTGAGAGCCCCCTATAATAAGGGGGCCCCCAGATTCTGGCCCCCCACCCTATGTGAATGAGTATGGGGTACATCGTACCCCTACCCATTCACCGGGTGGAAAAGTGTAAACACAAATAAACCACACAGAAAAAAATAATTTATTAGTCAGCTCTGGGGGTCTTCTGCCGGGACCCCCCACCACCAGCCCATTGGGCCCCGGGCTTCGCCGTTTTCTGCCGGGGGGGGGACACCCACCGATGCTCTCCGCCATGTCCAGCCAGGCCCCCACCCCAAAATAAGTTCTTGTACATCCGGGGGGGGCCGGCCAAAACCAGCTGAGAACAACGGGGGGCGGAGCCCCTCGGTCTTCGCCTTCCACCGGTCTTCGCCGCCGCACCGGTCTTCGCCGCCGCCTTCCGCCAGGGGGGAACCCACCGATGCTCTCGGCCATATTCGGCCAGGCCCCCTACCCCAAATTAAGCTCTTTTACATCCGGGGGGGGCGGCGGAAATGGCGGAGAACAACGGGGGCGAAACCCCTCCTCGGTCTCAGTGCAGCTCCACCCACTGGCAGTAGTTCCGGCTCCTCCCACAGAGCTCATTCTGCTTCCTGCTGGAGAGGAGAGAAGACCTGTCTTCCAGAGCTCCTGTGTTCCAGCCTACCAGGACCAGCCTCCAGCCCCCAGCCCCCTGCCCCGGAAGAGGGGTGGGATGGCCTCCCTCAGCCCCGGAGGTGGACCGGCTTCCGGCCTCCGGAGGAGTCAACAGCACCTGCCCTCCAGCCAGACCACCGCCACCACCATCAGCAGGGAGGACCGTCTCTTCCTGGAGACCCAGGTGGGTCTCTCAGACTGGACAGCCCCTCAGCCAGGTGAGAATGAAGCAAGAACCAGGAGGAGGCGGGATAAAATCAAATCCCTGCTGGTGAGGATATCTCAGGCCTGCGTGGAAAAGATGACTACTCTCGCAGGCCTGAGGGAAAAGAGGGACAGGTGCTCCAGTAATAAAAGATCTGAATTCAAGGGGGCCATCACCACCCTAGGACTAGAAGTAAAAGAAATATGGGAATACCTGGGGGGCTTTTGCCAACGTGGGGCTGGAGAGGCGAACTTCCTAGAGGAGCTCCGGAAGACCCTCCAGCAGGCCAACCGGGAAGGGAGCCAGGCAGCAAGGAGGAGTGGGCGGTCTAAGAAGGGGTCCCAACCCCCCAAACAGCCAGGAGAGTCAGGGGAGCCTGGGTGCAGTGGGGGGGGGGCGAGTGCCGGTGGTGCAGGGCCCAGTATGGCCATAAAACCTGGGGAGGGTTCCCGGGAGCCGATCCCTCGGTCCGTGGAAGGGACTGAGGGGTTGGCGAAGTCCGGGGAGTCCAGTGATCCAGGAGGTCGCCGGGCCCAGGTGCCGCCGGCGGTACCCCCCCGCCATCTTCAGGTCAGCATACCCAGGCTCCCCCAGGATGGTCGCACTGCCACAGCTGAAGCCCGCCATGTGTCGGCTTCCATGACCCCTCAGCTTGCAGAGGAGCGGGAGGATCTGGCCATGGAAAGGCCAGGGACTGCTCCTGCGGCTGCTATGTCATCGGGAGAGAGGCAGACACATGGTGGAGGCATTGTGCTGCGGTCATCTGGAGGGAAACAGCTTGTGTGCAGTGTGGCCAAGATGGCGCCGGCTGTTGGGGGTGGAGTAGACCGGGACCCGGAAGTGACCGCCCAAGAACCGGAAGTGCCCCAGCCGGAACCGGAAGTGACCAGACCGAAACCGGAAGTGACCATACCGAAACCGGAAGTGCCCGTCCCGCGACCGGAAGTGCCCCCCCGCGAGTTTGCGGTGGTCGGTGGGGGCTCAGGGGACCTGGGGGATGAGAGGCCGGGGGTACAGGGGTGCCCAGCCCCGGACGCTGCAGCAGGCACCTCCAGGCACCCCCGGCAGGAGATGGACAGAGACGTTGAGGACGGTAAATTGGACGGTAAGCTGCCACCCCCCCAGGTCCCCATGGACACTGCCACAGGCCCCGAGGGGCTCCCTGCAGCACAGGCGGGGTGGGGGGAAAGTCAGGTGGGACCCCTCCCAGTGGACTGTATAGCATACGATTATATCCGGCAGTTGGAGGGGTCCCAGGGGGGCTCCCCCCCAGTACAGGTGGAGTCCCAAGGGGCTGGTGTGGTCGCGGAGGGGTCTGGGTGGGGGAGTTTGGTGGGGGTGGTACCCCCCTCTGCTGTGGTCCCGGGGGGGGGGGAGCCTGTAGTCAGGCCAAAGGTGGTGGGTCAGGGTGGTCAGGGTATATCAGCGGGGGTGGGTGCAACACCACCGGCAGGGATGGGGGCCCCCCCGTCCCCCCCCACTTCTGGGGGTGCTGAGGGGGGTGCCCCACTTCCGGAGAACATCTTTCGGGGGTCTCCGGAGGCCAACTTATTGTCTGCCCTAAAGGGGGGTCGCTCTTTCGCCCAGGTGTTGGGCTCTCGTGCCCCTCTGGACCACCTGTACAGCCGGTTTGGCGCCCAGAATTTCCGCGCCCCCCCTGCTGACCAGGAGAGGACGCAGGGGTCGGCGTGGACGAGGGGTACAGGTGGTCCAGAGAGGAGGCGTAGGAATGTTGTCCAGCTTCGGTACGAGGGTCCGGACCCCTGCCCCGCTCGAGGTGAGGTGGTGGGCCTGGTACTCTCCTTGGGTTTTGGGGTGGATGACCTTTTTGCTGTCATCCATCCCACCAACACACGGGAGTTTGATATAAGTTTTGTCACTCCCGTGTGTATGGAACGCTTTATCACCGGCTTTGGGTTGGTGAGGGGCGTTGACCCTTGGAAGAGGTACAGGCTCATTCCCATCTCCAGGCAGGAGGAGGTTAAGAACATCACCATCCTGGTGAGGAATGAGTCGCTCCCTCCGGAGGACATTGCCACCTGGCTCGGGAGGTACGGGCAGTTGCAGACCCCCCTGAGGAAGAACCTTGATGAGCGCGGGGTCTGGACCGGGGCTTGGCTGACCAGGATCCGGCTCAAGAGGGAGGGCAACAGTGTTGCCCACCTCCCTGGCAGCGCCTTTCTAGGCAGAGACCGGATCCTGGCGTTCTACCCGGGACAGCCCCGTCGTTGCTTCAAGTGCGGCAGCCCGACCCACATGAGCTCGGACTGCACGGTGGTCAGATGTGGCCGGTGCCACGAGTTTGGCCACCAGTCCGAGTCATGTGGGAAGATATGCTGCAACTTGTGTGGTGAGATGGGGCACCCATTTAGCAGGTGTCCCAAAGCATATCGGGGTTCTTCCTCAGGGGGGGGACCTCCCGGGCCGGGAGCGGCCGAAGCCCCCCCGGCGAGTGATGGCCGGGGGGGTGGGGATCCTGGAGCCCCTAGTACTACTCCGGAGGGACCAACAGGCCCATTGCCTCAAAGAAGGCGGAGCAGGCGTGGGCGTGGGGCTCCCCCCCCGGGGGACACGGGCTCGGTTGGCCAGGAGGCTCCCGATCCTCCGGAGGGCGGAGCCGGTGGGGAGGAGTCGGGGAGGCCTGGGGGTCCCGGGCCTGAGGGTCCGGGGCCAGGGCCTTCCTCTCCTAATGTTGCAGGGCCGATCCCCATCCCCCTTCCCTTTCCCCCTCCTCACCATTGCCCCTCCCCTCCACCTGGCCCTCCATCTGTTTCCCCATGCCCTCCTCCCTCATCTTCCCCTCCTCGTACCCCCCCCCCCTCGCCCCCCCCCTCCCAAGTCCCGTCCCCCCCCTTCCCCTTCTTCTTCCCGTCCAGCTAAGTCTGGTCCCCCCCCTGTCCTCTCCCCTGTCTCTGGCCCCCCTCCTGCCTCTTCCATTCCCCCCCCTTCTGGACCCAGAGTCTCCTCTGGCCCTGTGGCCATGGAGATGGAAGCTGCTCGAGCCTCATCCAAGAGGGAAATCTCGAGCAGCGGGTCCGAGGAGGGGGGTGGTGTAGTCATCTCGGAGAGGTGGCAGGAGTGGGAGCAGGTGAGACGCAAAAAGAAGAAGGGGAAGGCTGCCAGATCTGGGGGCGGGAAGTCCCCAGTGAAGGGTGGGGTTCCCCCAGGGGCACGAAGTGGGGTGTCCCTGGGGAACCCGTTTGGTATCTTCTCCTCCTCCTCGGGCTCAGAGGAGGAGGAAGTGTAGATATGTAAATATGTTTTTGTGTTTGTAGTATGAAGGAGAACATGACCACTTTCAATCATTCTGATGGCGGTACCCTCTCCAATACGGCTTGCGACCATTAATGTCGCAAGTATTCGTTCTGCGGGAGCTCGTTTTATGGCCTTCGATTTTCTCAGCCGTGTTGAAGCTGACATTTTGTTTTTGCAGGAGACCTGGCTGGCATCTGTGGCAGAGATGCATCTAGCAAAGAGGGAGTGGAGATGTGGGCCCTCCCTCTGGTCTCTTGCGGCCGAGCCCTGCAGTGGGGTTGCGGTCCTTTTTAAGACTGGTCCGGTGGCTTGCCGGCGAGTGATTGAAGTGGAGATCGGTAGATGTCTGGTGGTGGACGCTGTCGTGAGGGGGCAATTCCTCCGGCTCATAAATTTTTATGGGCCTCAAACTAGGAGGGAGAGGAGGAGCCTCCTTACGGCGGTTAAGCCTTATCTTTTTACGTCCCAGCAGGTGATTTTTGGTGGCGATTTCAATATGATCACTAGGCCCAAAGACCGGGCAGGTGCCGCCAACCCTCTGGGATATGATAGTATTTTTTTGAATAACGTAGTGAGGGAGGCCAGGTTGGTGGATGTGCACGTTCGTCACCTCCCCAACCTCACTGGTTTCACATTTTCCCGAGGTAGTAGTAAGAGTAGATTAGATAGGTTTTTTTTAAAGGAGGACTCTGTCTGCTCGGCTCCTGAGCTGCAGTCGGTAGAGTTCTCCGATCACTGTATGGTATCTGTGGCCCTGAATGTCGCTGACACTCCTCAGAAAGGGAGGGGTTTGTGGCGCCTGAATGGGTCGCTACTGGAGGATCCTGAGGTTAGGGAAGCCTATGAGGTTTTCTTCCTGGGCCAGACCTCGCTCCTTGAGGGCAACTGCTCCCGCCTTGAGTGGTGGGAAGTAGTTAAAAAGAGGTCTGGCGACTTTTTCCGGGAAATCTCTGGGTACAGGGCAGCTTCCAAGTACCAGGCTTACCAGAGACTACGCAGGCAGCTTGACCGCCTGGTGTCCTCTGGGGGCTCTCAGGAACAGATATCCGGTCTGAAGGCGCAGATGAAGGAGTGTCAGTACGACCGTCTCGCCTCCCTGGTTTTTGAGAGGGATTATGGGAAGTTTATCTCTCCTGATCCCTACAGGAGCTGTGGTGAGGTGGCGAGGTCGAAGGTCGTACATGGCCTGAAGGATGCCTCAGGATCTCTGGTCCGGTCCAGATCGGGGATCCTGGGTGTCGTCAGAGACCACTTTTCGGACCTCCTGAAGAAGCGGCCTCTAGACATGGAGAAAGTCAGGGAATTCCTTGATGAGACCCCGCTGGAAGTGGGGTCTGACCTTCCTGACTCTCTGACAGAAGAGATCTCGGTAGCTGAAGTTGAGCAGGCTATTAGCTCTTTAGCTTCTAAAAAGTCACCTGGGCCCGATGGGCTCACGGCCGAGTTCTACAAAACCTTTAAGAGCCTCTTGGCTCCTCATCTGAGGGACGTGTTTAGTGAATGTTTGGCCTATGGCCTGCTGCCTCCCTCAATGAGAAGGTCAGCTCTGATCCTACTGTCAAAGGGGAAAGATCCGTCTGTGGTGGAGAATTGGCGTCCGATCGCCCTTCTTACCACAGATAGGAAGATACTGGCAAAGATCTTGTTTACACGTCTGTCTGCTTTGGCGGGCAGGATGCTGTCTCCCTCTCAGCACTGCACAATTCCTGGCCGGGGCACTTTTAGTGCCGTCCTGAGCGTCCGGGAGGCTGTGGAAAGGTGCAGGGCTGATGGCAGCGAGCGGTATCTGCTTGCATTGGATCAGGCTAAGGCGTTTGATCGGGTGAACCACGAGTACCTTTGGCTGCTTCTGAGGAGATACGGTCTGCCTGATCAATTCGTTGATTGGCTGCAGGTATTGTATAGGGGAGCTGAGAGCTTCCCTCTTGTCAACGGTTGGGTGGGCCGGGCCTTTGCCGTGGACTCTGGCGTCCGGCAGGGGTGCCCGCTGAGCCCCCTCCTGTACATCTTTGCGGTCGACCCCTTCGTAAGGAGGCTAGACTGCGGGCGTCTGGGGGGGGTTCCGGTGGGACCTGTCGGGGGTCCGGTTTCGGCGGTGAGGGTTGTGGCCTATGCGGACGACGTCTCGGTGGTGGTATCTGGTCGTGAGGAGGCCCATTATGTGGAGTCCCAGATCGGGTGCTACTCTGAGGCGTCAGGCTCGCTGGTCAATTGGGACAAGAGTGAAGTTTTCTGGTTGGGGAAGGAGGGGGAGCAGTTCCCCCTTCCGGACGTGTTCCCCACGCCCGTACCAGAGATTCGAGTTCTTGGCATTCATTTCGGCCCGGGTGATTATCCCAAGCTAAACTGGGAGCGCAGGCTGGTGAGTGCCACTCGGAAGGTGAAGGCCTGGAAAGGTTGGAAACTTTCCCTGAGGGAAAGGGTAAGCTTGGTCAAGACGTACTTATTGCCTGAGTTTCTCTTTGTAAGCTATGTGTGTCTTTTGCCAGCATCTCTCTATGCTCGGGTCTATGGTCTGTTCTTCCTGCTGTTGTGGGGAAGCAGACTGAACCTGATCAAGAGGGAGGTCACATACCGCCAGCGACGGCAAGGTGGGTTGGACATGGTCAACCCGGTGGTGTTCTTTGTCACCATCTTTGTTAAATACAATTTGCAGTCCATATTTGTGGACGAGCCTTCCTGGTGGGAGTGTTCATGCAAGGACTGGCTCTTGCTGTTCTTGAGGCAGTGGGGGGAGGGGGGGAGGCCCGGCGATCTGAGGAGATCGCATGGGTATCTCCCTTCCTATGTCCCCCTGGCATTAAAGGTACTGAGGCAGTGGCGGATAACTGCCCTGGAGGTGGGCTCTTTGGGTCGGCGGGAGCTGTACCTGAGGGTCATGGCCTCGGACATTTTGAAGCCCCTGTCTTTGAGGGACTGCCCTGAGAGGGTCCTCACGGAGGGGCTAGCCCTCTTGAATTCTTCTAGAATTCCAAGTAAGTTTTGGGATCTCGCATGGAGGTCGTTCCATGGACGACTCTATGTCCGTGCGAATCTCAAATACAGGAACCTGGGGGACAGGGACTGCCCCCGTCAGGAATGTGGTGGGACATTGGAGACCATGGACCATTTTCTGGTCCAATGTCCCTTCAACATGGAGGTTCTTACGAAGGTAGGGGGTGCCATTGGCTACCCCCGCCTTCCGGCCCTGACCTATGCTGAGCGAGTGTATGGTGATTTTGGGGTCCGCAGGGGATTTGAGTTATCGTCACTTTATTTAGTCAGCCTAGTTGTGCTTTATTACACTTGGCACGCTCGGTGTTTGGTGTCCACTAGGGACAAAATCCTGCCTGTGCATGAGGTGGTGGGCGGTATCTTTCGGGAGTTGGTGAAGGTGCGGGATCTGGAAAGGAGCAGGGTCGGGCCTGAGAGGTGTGCCCATTTATGGAGGGGGTTCCTCTTCCAGCCCCCTTAGGTCACGGCTCTGCCCCTCTCCATGGGTAGGGGCATCTATCCTTTTTCACCCCCTTAGATTTTGTTTATGGTATTTTTTTTGAAATAAGGCTACAGACATGTCTGACTATCATGTTCTTGCTCATACGTGGGTTGTAGGTATTTGTTGTTGTGATGGTGGGGTGTGTTGTGGGTTGGCGATGATCTGGACAGTAGTGGTTTCTATGGACTTTAATATCTCCCTACTGTACCAGTGAGCCGTTTTAAGTGGTGTTTTTTTTGGCAATGATCTGGGCAAGCTTTTCTGATGGACTATAAAGACTTTCTCTTGTACCAGTGAGCCTGTTGTAAATACCTGTTCTGGTGCTATTTTTTTTTTTTTTTTTTCTTTATAGTTATTTCTTGGTGGGTGGAGGTCGGTGATTTGATGGTTTGTGTTTTATTGTTTGTTTTTGTGTTATTTGGTTTATTTAGTTATTTTGTTTATTTTATATATTTGTTAACCTTTTGGTCGTAGTTTTATAAATAAAAAATTACCCCTCTTCGGTCTTCGCCTTCCACCGGGGGGGTACACCTACCCCCTCCTCGGTCTTCGCCGCCGCCTTCCGCCGGGGGGTACACCTACCCCCCCCGGTCTTCGCCGCCGCCTTCCGCCGGGGAGAGAGACACCCACCGATGCTCTCCGCCATGTTCGGCCAGGCCCCCTACCCCAAATTAAGCTTTTTCACATCCGGGGGGGGGGCGGCGGAAATGGCGGAGAACAACGGGGGCGTCGCCACTCCTCGGTCCTCTAGCCGTTTTCTGCCGGGGGGGAAACACCCACCCATGCTCTCCGCCATGCTCGACTGGGCCCCCACCCCAAAATTAAGCTCCTTTACATCCGGGGGGGGCCGGACGAAAACAGCGGAGAACAACGGGGGTGTCGCCCCACCTCGGGCTCCTCCGCTTCTGCCTGGCTCCTCCCGAGGCCAGGGCTTCTTTCGCCGTCTTCCGCCGGAGGGCGCCACTCTCCGGGCTTCTCGTGGCTGTCTTCCGCCGCGGGGCACCACCCGCGGGGGCCAGGCCTTCTTCCGCCGCCGCCCCCTTCGATTTCTTCTGCCTGGACGAGGGTCGCACATCTCATCCAGGACTTGGACGTGGCGGGCTTCTCGTCGCTGTCTTCTGCCGCTGCCCCCTTCACCACGAAGCTCCTGCTTATGGAGGGAGGGCAGCGGGCTTCCGACGTCTTCGACCGGAGCGAGGGTCGTACATCCCACTCCGGATTTCTTCGCCGGCTTCTGCCTGGCTCCTCCTGGGGCCAGGGCTTCTCGTCGCTGTCTTCCGCCGCGGGGTGACACTCGCGGGCTTCTTCTTCCATTCGATGTTGACACGGCGAGGTCCGGCGCTGAAATGCCTTCTGAGCGGCGGGCAGGGACTTATATTGGCATAGGGCGTGGGCGTGGTTATGCCAACATGTGACCTTAACCCATGTGACAGTGATGTGATGTGACACATCAATTAATATTAATATTTACATGCATCCAGTACTATTACTATTTTATACACATCTTAGACTGTGGTATATCCTCACCTCTAGATTATCTACTGTAGTATAGGGGAGGTTGCCCCTTCTAGCCACTACCACCTACCCATTTGAGGTTGGTTATTGGCACATTTTACCAACCATTATAGTGACAGCGCCACTACCCCCACCCTTTGTCTTGTCACAATATATGGAAAGACAAATAAGAGAAGAAGGATGCATAAATAGTCAAATGCCAGAAATATGGCAAAAATTGGAAGAATTTCGGCTCTCAGAAGGAATGAAAGAATATATATAAAAGGAAAATAAGGAGAAATAAGAAAGTTGAATGAAGCGGAGAGTGGTAGAGAAATAAGGGGGAGATGGGGAGGGGGGGTTTGAATGGATGTTAGGATGAATGGATGAATGGATAAGGAATAAAATAGGAATAAATGTAGATTAATGATGAAGGGTATATGGTTTTAATGATAAAGTTACTTATATACATCAAGATTCGGCATATTGAAAAACTAGTGGGAACAATGTATATTGTAATTGAATCTTGTATAAATATAAAGTTATTTGTACTTGAAAAAAAGTTTAATAAAAATAAATTGAAAACAAAATAGGGGGAAATTTTATGGCATTTTTATTATTATTAATTTGTTTACTAGTAATGGAGGCGATCTGTGATTTTTATCGGGACTGCGATATTGCGGCGGACAAATTGGGCACTTTTAACACATTTTTGAGACCATTTACATTTATATAGTGATCAGTGCTATAAAAATGCACTGTTTACTGTATACATGTCACTGGCAGGGAAGGGGTTAACAGTAGGGTGCGATCAAGGGGTTAACTGTGTTCCCTCACTATGTTCTAACTGTAGGGGGATGGGAATTACTAGGGGAAGAAAGAGATCGGTGTTCATACTTAGTATGAACACAAGATCAGTATCTTCTCCCCTGAGAGAACCCTTCTTCCATGAGAAAACTGGGACCCCTGGGTCTCCTCCTTGGCACAGCTTCCTCTAGACCAGACAGGACAGTGTCAGGACCACTTCAGTATACCTTAGGCCCCAAAGCAGGCTATAGGGCCTAGCAGCAGAGCCCCCTAAACCTCGGCCCAGGGGACGAGAGCAAGCACATGTCCTGTCCCAAATATTACAGTATATCATCCCCCAGAATGCACCAGTGGCATAAACCTCCTACTGGATGTCACTTTAGCTGTATAAAGCAGGTTTCTGTGTCTGTGATAACACTCCTCCTCCGGGCTAAATTCAAAGGTTCTCTGACTTCCTGTTTCTTTTCTTTTTCAGTCTTGATACTACATGTCTTATGATCCTTTGATCCTCTATAGCTCCAGGGCAGGCTATGGGAGTCTCTTGTACAAGTTCTGAGAGTTGATGTGGGTGTTCCTAGGATTACTGTGGGTTTTTCTTGGCCTTCATGTAGGTGGTTGTAACGGTCACCACCGTTTACGATATCCATTCCATCGCCCCAACCACGACAGCTTATCAGACAATCCAGCCGACAGGACCCATTTCATTCCCCAGAACAAGGACGAGACACGCAGCTCTGTTCTTGTTCCAAATGTATGAACCTCTTTAATGGTATCTTAGCTTTCTTATATACAGTACAGCATGTTAAAGTTAATCACAGGGACAAAGAACTCTCCACCCACACATTACACAGTGGGGCTTCAATCACATTCTTTTATGTAATGACATTCAGTTGAGGTAATTATTAGTCATCCCCCAGACGTCCTGTCTCCGCAATTAGAGGAGATAATTACTACAGCTTGACGTCTGACCTTTAGAGTCACAACACATTTATACACAATAAAAGGTCTTTCAGAAGCCCGACTTACTTTGCATCTCAACAGCCTGGGTTAAGCATTAAAAGAGTCATTCTTATTGACCGGTTGTGGGTCAACATGAAATCACCTGTAATCTGTCCCATCTTCTGCAATACATGAATTATGATTTATCAGCCACCCTATGCCCAAAAGGGGCACAGGGTGACCCTAGACCCAATAGTCCTTAGGGACGCTGGCACAGGAGTATCCCCCATCCCTCAAAAGTCTCTGGGCATCACGGGTCATTCTGTTACAGTGGTGAAAGGTGTAATAGTGTCATACCTCCTGTGTATTTGGGGCCTTGCAGCATGCCAAAGAATAATGGCTTACTGCAAGTCTACAGAGGAAAGGCTTATGAAGGTGTGTCCATCATATGTAAATTAATCACTTCACAGAAAGCAGGGCTCTGGAAAGGTGGGATCTGAGGGGCGGGACTCTCCTTGTTCACACTGGTCAGAATTTTTACCTGGGCAGGATTAAATTCTATTAAATTATGATCCATTCACAGTGTTACAGGCTCTAGGTGCTGCTGGAAGGGGCTGTGGAAGGGAGTCTATCAGCAGGATATACAGAGTGTCACATGATGCAAAGCCATAAGTAAACCCAGAATATCAGGGGATCTGCAGACAACTGAGCAACATGGTACAGAGGTATGATCTATGCTGGGGCTGATCATTCCATTCAGTTCTAGTGAAAATAAAGTTGAAGTTCAGCTTTAAGCTTAGGAAAAAAACAGGTGAAAAACTATATAACCAAGCTGAGCTGACTGCAGCCCAGCTAAAAACTAAATTGACATAATAGCCCCTTTTTAGGACAAAGGGGCTACATAGGATTAGCAGAGAATTATTTATAAATTAGCTATAAACTCCATGTATGCCAGTAATGTTTTCTCAAGGAAAATGGCAATTATTTCTGTTGAAATTATCACTTTACATTTTTGACTGATAACTATGGTGTGCATAAACATGCATGTTTGGGTGAAACAAATGTGCATTGTTGGAAGAGAAAAGGGTCAGAGGGCTGCTGGATGATCCTGCGCTCCTGACCATGTCTATGGTTGACCTCACCATTCACTAGATGAGAGGGGCCAGTAGTAAATATGTAGGCAGTTTGCCTAAGGTGTTTGTTAAAGTGGATGTAAACCCAAAAAAAAACCCAGTCTTGCCACACAGAGTTAATCCAGCGCTGAGTAATCCACTTTTAATGTTCAGTGAAAATTAACAGAATTCCAGATAAAAACTTGCCGAATTATAAAGTCTGTTTCTCTGTTCTTGCTTTGAGTGACAGGTTATTTACATATCTAGCTAGGACATGTTTATCATATGTTATGTTATGTTTATCATAATATGAGGTGATCCAAAGTTCATTGTATATTACCAGGATGTGTTATGTGGGGGAGGGGTGGATTTCTCACTTTTTATACTGTGAATCACCTCATGTTATAATAAACATAACATAACATATGATGAACATGTCCAAGCTAGATATGTAAATAACATGTCACTCAAAGCAAGAAGACAGAAACAGTCTTTTATTTAGGCAGGTTTTTATCTGGAATTCTGTTAATTTTCACTGAACAATAAAAGAGGATTTCTCAGATCTGGATTAACTCTGTGTGGCAAGACTGGGCACAGATGATAGGAAATCTTATATTATAATTTTTTGGGTTTACATCCACTTTAATGCTAGTTAGATTACCGTGGCTGCCCAGGTTAGGTAGAAGAAGGGTTAACTCTGTTATGTTCCACTGCTAACATTTCACAAGCTTTGGGGTCCAGCCTCCTGTCCTGTTATATATAAAAAGGCAGAGGTTTGGATCTCAACAGTCAGGTCGGGTCAGCGACACAAGATCAAGACTATGCTGAGACCTGCAGTTCTTCTATGGAGCACCAGTTTTCAGAGTTCATACAAGCTTGAACTTCTCCAATTGAGACATGCCAGCTATGGACTTCACCCGCAAGGACTTTACTTGCAAAGGTACTCTTGGACAGCCACTATTAGCGTTAGATAGAGAAAGGACATCCTGTCTTGTTATGTTTATCTTTCTGTACTTCTAGTAAAATGTATTAACCACCACGAGCCTGGTTTATAGTTATTCAAAGGGTGTACATGGGGTCCTGCTGCACACCCACAAGGGTAGGAGCCTGTACCAACCTGTAACAGCACACGAGATGTTCTAGTAACATTTAAGCAACAAAAGGTTTACTGCAACCATTCGTTGGCATGGTACCCGAAGGAGTGACAGGTTTTCCGGTATTGGGGGGTCCAGTGTTATGGCTCCCTTCCTAGCTGTCTGCCTCCCTTCCTAGCTGTCTGCCTCCATCAGTCTACGCATGAGGACTGCGCTATTGTAATAGATTTATCCCTCGTCTAATTCCAGAATACATGTTCTATTCTGATGCTGAGCCAAATTCATGATGATGTGATGTGAGCATACATCCATGTATAGGAAATCAAACTGCTTCAGTCTCCATCATCATCTCCAACAGAAGGGAACCCTTTATTCAAGTTACAGCTTTTATAGCCAAAGTGACATAAGCAAACGTCATCACATATGGGTGCAGCTGATTGGCTCATTCATATGGTCTTCTCTTATTACATCTGTTCTTGACCACGAGGCTTCACACTCAGTCGCCATATTCTTTTCCTCAGTGGAATGAGGGAGGAGTAGTAGTTAAAAGACATCTGTTTTTCATCTTCACTCGGGGAGGATTAACTCTGTCATGACTTTCATTCAAGGAAAATAATACTAATGTTTCTCACGTTAATACAGAAATACACACATACACATATATATATATATATATATATATATATATATATACACACACATACATGTATACATATATATACATATGTAGCGCTACCCCCGAGGGAGCCACTGGATTGTTTTGGGATCTACGCTCTTTTGATTTAACACACCCCTAATAACTTGCTTGAACCCTACCTTGACACACCAGAACAGGCATACAATATTCAATGACAGTATAATGATAGTATTACCTGAATGATGGATGGCCCCTCCAGACTAGAAGAATACACTCACACAGTGGTATATTGGTTTACTAATGAATACTCAAGGAAAACACACACTAATTTACACCATCAAATGAACAGTTGTAGACAATAACACAGTGTGATTTCGCAAGGGCCCTTGCAGAAATCCAAAAATGGCATTTATAAATTGAACAGATCTATACTAAAGAATGGTACCATTTGGCTAACTGGTGAACAGTCTGTGCTCGCAAGCTCCCTCTATCAGGCGATCCTGCAAACAGCTGAAGCTCCCGTTGTGGCCGGATGGTGCACGTTATATTTGTAATCCACAAACAAGGAAAGGTAAGGGAAAGTTAATCCAACAAGCGTGGTCAACCTAAATGTTGATGAGCTGATCGCTAGCCAGCATCAATTACTTCTTAGTAACTACAATAGACAGTGAAAAAGGTATAAGTTCAAGGTGGAAACCAAGCAGGGAGGCGGGAGGCCTGTGAGATGATACTAAAGTGTCTTGTGTAAAGAGAGAGCTAAAAGCTGAGCATGTGCCCTCTCACCCGACAGGCCAATTCGCCTGATCTCTTGGAAAGCGTGTCGGTGAATCACTGCTCAACGGTACAAAGATCCCAGATGAGGGTTTTCCACTGTTTCAATCGTAAGCTGGGCTTCTTCTCCGATCACCGGGTACACAGGCTGGATGCAGGAGTCTTGCTTCCTTCTGGATGGCTGGCCTCTCAGGAAATTTAGGTCCTAGCAGCTCGGCCGTCCCCGTCAGCAGCTCCGCAGAGGAGAAAAGCTGGTCCCGAGAGAGCGAAAAAGCGCCCCTCCCTCTTCTTAAGTAGCAAGCATTAGTAATGTCAGCCACAGTAAATTGCTCATGTGAGGCTTTCTCAGCTGAGATGGCCGGGGCATAAGAGGGAAGTGGCATACGTGGCATTAAGGAAGAGGATACAAAGGTAGGGCACCAAGTTGGGCTGGAACTCAGTGAGAACTACAGTCAGGTATTTTGAGTTACTAAAAACTCCATTCTTCTGAATCAAAGTTACACCCAGGTTAGGTTGAGTTAATAAAAACTCCAGTCTTCGGAATCAAAGTTACACCCAGGTTTAACATCAATTTCTGGGGTGTGAAACAGTTAAACTCTTATATTAATAAAAAAAAAAAAAAAGAAACAGCTGCTGTTTTTTTTGTTTGTTTTTTGTCAAAAGGAGCACAAGCCACCAGCATACACAGGGTTAATCGGCCATCTTGGAATTTAGAGGCACACAGCCCCCAGCAATAGAAGAAGGTGGGAGTGAAATTTGATTCTCCTAACCCAGCAATCCCAATATATGTTTAGGAAGGGGAGGGGAGGTGGAAAAATACCAGCCTACGCGTGTGTTTCTCTCCCAAAATGAACTTGAAGATTTACAGTATACTATGACATGAAAAAATATAAAACTACTTTTTTTGTATATATATATATATATATATATATATATGTATATATATATTTATATATATATGTATATATATATATATATATATATATATATATATATATATATATAATTCCTGGAAAGGCAACTGTGTCTCTATTGCTACATATATATATATATATATATATATATATATATATACATGAATACTGAAATACACACACACACACACATACACATATATATACACATCGCAACAAGAAAGAAATAAAATAATAAAAGAAAGGAAAGCAATATTTGAGTGGTTAAAAGAGAAAGATAACATTTTTTTTTTTTATTTCACTTCAACACACTATGTGCTTGTGGACCTCATTTTGCTACTGGGAGTGAAGTAGCAGAGTATGCTTACTGGTAGAGTCTGCATATCCCTCCTAATGCAACACATACCCCTGTACACATGTGTAGTATACGGGACCATATCCTCAGAAGGGACTTCATATAACACTACATGCTATTGGCTCGTCTTTGAGTGAGTGGACTTTCTTAATGTTTTATTCTTCACATGACCGCAGTCCTTGACAGATCCTGGCAATGATGAGCATGCCATTAGGCAAGGTGTAGACCCGATGTTACAACACATAACACTTCTGACCACTTAGCATAGTCCAGAAGAACCGACCCTGTGGTAGGCCTCATGTGTGACCCGTACACTTGGCGCCCAACAAGTTAACGGGGAACACATGGAGAAGAGGTCATCTGTCCATCACAAGACATGTTTCCTACACTTACAAGTATAGTTACTGTTACAAGTCACAAGCCATCTAGATCTGTATTTTCAAGATATGGATCAGGCCTCGTACACACGATCGGACATATCCGATGAAAACGGTCCGCGGACCATTTCCATCGGATATGTCCGATCTGGAGTTTGATCCGATGGCGTGTACACACCATCGGATCAAATTCCCCGCCGGCGGACGGCGCGGTGACGTGTCGGTGACGCGGCGGTGACGTTGACGCCGCCACGTCACCGCTACGTCACGCACCAGGAAGTAAACACTTCCGCGCGCATGCGTCGGATCCATTCACAGGATACGACGCATGTGTGGGAGGATATGTCCGCTGGTTTACCGTACTAACCAGCGGACATATCCGACGGACAGGTTTGTAGCGGACAAATCTGTCCGCTAGCCCATACACACGATCGGAGATGTCTGCTGAAACGGTCCATCGGACCGTTTTCAGCGGACATATCCCCTCGTGTGTACGAGGCCTAAGAGGAGATTGACACTCATTGTGTACCTTCTTTGGTTATCTTTTGCATCTTCTGTAGATGGCCACGTAGTTACACGAGAGCCATATGTAGCCCTGAAGTTTTTTATTCACATGTTGACATAAGTGAGATTAGGCTAAGCAGTATTTTAAAATACAGATGTTGAATAATAATCTTACAAGGGAAATCATATGAATGTTTTGTACATTAAATAAGATATGTAGGGCAGAAACTTGTTGCTGCTGTGTCTTTAGCATAAAACCTTTCTTTGTGTTGCTATCTGTTTTCCAAGAATCCAAAATGTTCCACATTACTAATTAGTAGCACACATCAGGAATAAGTCTGTCATAGAGCACTGGACACTACTTGGCTTGATTAGTCAGTGAACTTTTCAGTGTATTTCTTTTTACAAGGTCAAACAGCCTCCTCTTTTTTCTGTAGCAGTTGATTTTAAACACCAGCACAAAGGGTGGTTTGTGATTCTCTGTAATCAGAGTTGTTATTTGAACCAACCAGAGCACAACAAATCTCTGCCAGTCGTGGTGTCATAAAAATAGTTTTATATTTTGCCGCTTTGTTGTGGTCACTGTAATTTCCATGTCCTAAGTACACGTGTACGATTATAATTAAAAAGCACGATCATTTAAAATCTTGTTGTTGCTCTTGTATTAAATTATGATTTTCCAAACCCATATGTATTTTATAGCATGAGCTATAAGTGGACTCTATTGTTGATCATTACAACCTAGATTCAGATGCCTCTTAGGTAATCTGTGAATAATGTGTTGTTAGAAGGTACGAGACAAAGAGCATGGCCATACTCTGCCTGTCGAGTTCTCTATTGCCTATGTAGGGATTTGTGTTGCCCAAAATTATCAATAGGGACTTGAGCACCTGCACAAAGACAAAGTCTTATTCTGGACTATTGTCCAGATCTAGTATTTAGAAAATATTTGCTTATCCTGAGTTAAAAAGAGTAGTACATGTCTTAAAGAAAAAAAATAAAAATTATGCTCAGCAGGATGGTGTTTTCCGATACTGCATCTGTCCACTGCCGGCTCTATACCAAGAACTGAGTGATCAAAGACCACTGGTTGCTCTGTTCTCTGGTCCGTTCTTAGCACAGAAGGATGACTGTCAGTCACCTCTCAGTTCTCTCCACCTTCAGTGCTCACTAAAGCACCAGACTGTCAAAGGGGGTGGGAGTGGCTGGCTCAGGCTCTCAGCCGCACGCTGAGAGGCTGAGCCAGCTGATGGTCAAGAATCTGATTGGAGCCGACATTATTGTCAGGATCTGCGCAGAGCCTGGAACCAGCTCTGTGATGTCAGCAGGCTAAAGCCCTCTGTCAGCTAAATCTGGGTCACAGTAGTGCAGAACTAAGTGCACTCCTGTGACCCACAGGAGAAGTATGGGCAAAATAACTTCTCCTTTAAAGTGGAACTAAACCCATTGATTTAACAGTTTAAAAAGAGGGTTACATTCCCTGCATGCGTGTACACACACCCAGTCTTAAGGGTACAATTTCAATTTGCAGTTTGGAAAACTTTTTGATTTATCATTGCTGAGTATTGATGGGCTGACCACCCCCCTGTTCGGTTCACATCAGAACATCTTAACCACCTCAATACAGGGCACTTTCAACCCCTTCCTGCCCAAGCCATTTTCAGCTTTCAGCACTGTCACAATTTGAATGACAATTGCGCGGTCATGCAACACTTTACCCAAATTAAATTTAAATAATTCTTTCCCAACAAATAGAGCTTTCTTTTGGTAGTATTTGATCATCTCTGTGGTTTTTATTTTTTTTCGCAATAAACAAAAGAAAAGCGACAATTTTGGAAAAAAAAATATTCTTTACTTTTTGCTATAATAAATATCCCTAAAAATATATAAAAAAAAAAGTTTTTTCCTCAGTTTTGGCCGATACGTATTCTTCTACATATTTTTGGTAAAAAAAAAAAAAAAAACGTAATAAGCGTATATTGATTGGTTTGCGCAAATGTTATAGCGGCACAAAATAGTTTTTTACTAGTAATGGCGGCGATCAGTGATTTTTATTGTGACTGCGATATTGCAGCGGACACACCGGACACTTTTGACACTATTTTGGGACCATTTACATTTATACAGCGAACAGTGCTATAAATATGCATTGATTACTGTGTAAATGTGACTGGCAGGGAAGGGGTTAACCACCAGGGGGCGATCAAGGTGTTAAATGTGTACCCCAGTGAGTAGTTCTAACTGAGGGGGGAGGGGACTGACTGGGGAAGGTGACCGATCTGTGTCTCTATGTACAAGGGACACACCATCGGTCTCCTCTCCCTGACAGGACGTGGATCTCTGTGTTTACACACAGAGATCCACGGTCCTGCTCAGTTACTGGGCAATCGCGGAAGCCCGCCGGACATTGCGGCCGCCGGGTATGCGCATCGGGTTCCCAGTAACGCGGCAGGTGCCCGCGCCCCCTAGTGGCTCGGCAAGGCGAGGACGTTATATGACGTCCTCTCAGAACTACAGCATTATCGTGCCACCATCAATTGACGGTGGCCGGTAGGAAAGTGGTTAAACAGGGAAAAAGTTCTACCGAACATGCAAACTGGATTAAAGTCAATGGGACACGAATAGGGATGAGCCGAACACGCCCCGGTTCGGTTCGCAGCAGAACATGCGAACAGGCAATAAATTTGTTCGAACACGCGAACACTGTTAAAGTCTATAGGACACGAACATTAAAAACTCGTGGCTATAATGAATTGTCGGGTCCCGGCAATACAGAAAAAAGTTTCTTGCTGAATTCTGCCGAGGAAACCGGTCGTGTGCACGCGGCCTGAGTCCATTACTAGGCCCTTTGGGTCTGGTATAAATATTAAGGGGAACCCCGAACCAAAATGAAAAGAAAAAGCGTGGGGGTCCCCCCCCCAAATTCCATATCAGGCGCTTCAGGTCTGGTATGGATATTAAGGGGAACCCTGCAACATTTTTTTTAAATGGTGGGGGTTCCCCCCAAAAATCCATACCAGACCCTTACCTGAGGACGCAACCTGGCAGGCTGCGGGAAAAGAGGGGGGTACAAGAGATCGCCCCCCCCCTCCTGAACTTTACCAGGCCACATGTCCCCAACATGACAGGACAAGGGCCTCATCCCCACAACCCTTGCCCGGTGGTTGTGGGGGTCTGCGGGCGGGGGGCTTATCGGAATCTGGAAGCCCCCTTTAACAAAGGGGACCACCAGATCACGGCCCCACTATGTGTATTGCTAAGGGGTACATTGCACCCTACCATTTCACAAAGAAAAAGTGTGAAAAATATAAAAATGACAGAAGACTGCTTGGCACAAGTCCTTTATTAAAAAAATAAAAACATTCCAGTGATGTTATCCAGTCTGTCCAGCATTGTAATCAATGTCCTGCGGTGATCCATTCTCCAGCGATACTCTCCAGGAGGAACGAAGCACGATCTTGCCTGCATCAGAGGCACCCGCCTAATGACACGTAAGCTGTTTTTACAGTTCTTTTATAACCAAGGGCGGAGCCAACCGTGATGTGGACGGGTGACCCTGCCCCCTCTAACACGTCACCCGAGGTACGAAATTTAAAGGAATATTTCACTTTTATTGTTTCACTTTAAGCATTATTAAAATCACTTCTCCCGAAAAACGTCATTTTTATATCCCCTGAGCGGTATTTCCGAGTCTGGCTCGGGGTGGAATTTCAGGACCAAAAGGCAAAAGCTGTAACCCCGAGCCAGACTCGGGATTGCTCACAGTGTACACAGGCAAGGAATTACTTACCTTGTCCCTGGATCCTGTGATGCCTCCCCGCTGTGTGATCGAGCTGTGTCCTCGCTCGATTCATACAGTGCCCGTGTTCCACCGAACGCTCCGTTCCCTGCGAAGTTATGACGCACAGGGCGGAGATCGGTGCCAAATTTAAAAAAGTTAATAAACACAATACATGCAGTATACTGTAATCTTATAGATTAAAGTACTGTATGAAAAAAATACACACACCCTTTGTCCCTAGTGGTCTGTCCAGTGTCCTGCATGTACTTTTATATAATAAAAAACTGTTCTTTATGTCTGGAAACTGGAGATTGTCCATAGCAACTAAAAAGTGTCCCTTTATGTTCAAAGTGGTTTTAGAGCAGCTAAAAAACAGCAAAAATAAATTAGAATCACTTGCAGAATTGAGCGATAGTGATTTGTGGGGAAATTCGTCATAAAAAAATATAAATTTTTATTATATGTTATAAATATAAAAATATATTTATTATATTATAATTTATGATTTTGTGTTTCAAACTTTATCATACCCCTTTAAAATTAGCGCTTTTGATTTCTCCCATAGACTTTTAAAGGGTGTTCTGCAGCTTTTCGAATTTGCCGTGAACATCCCAAATTATTCGGGCAAACAGGCAATGTTCGAGTCAAACTCATGTTCGACTCAAACAGATAGCCCATCCCTAGACATGAACATGAAAAATAAGTCCTCATTTTAAAGGCTTATATGCAAGTTATTGCCATAAAAATTGTATGGGCACCTGGGTACTGCCCTGGGGGACATGTATCAATGCAGATTTTTTTTTTTTAAACAATGGTTTTTAAAGAAGCAGGGGTTACTTTTTAGTGATGCCTAAAGTCAGCAAAACAATAAAAAATCCTTTAAATATCATGCCTGTCTGTAAAGTGGCACATCTGCACGATGTATAGAAACTGGTGCAGCAAAACTGACATTTCTAAAGGAAAACATTTTATTTAAACTTGCTTACTGCTGTAATGTATTGGCGGCTCCCAGCAATACAGATATATATTTTTTTTTTTAAACAGCGTGGAGTCCCCCCAAAATCCTTACCAGGCACTTATCCAAGCATACAGCAAAGGGGGGGGCGAATGAGCAGCCCCCCTTCTGAACCATACCAGGTCACATGCCCTCAACATGGGGGAGTGGGTGCTTTGGGGCAGGGGGAGTTCTGCCCCCTGCCCCAAAGCACCTTATTAATGGGGACCCTGGGCTGTGGTTTTTGGAGTCTGTGATCAAGGGGCTTAGCAAGGGGGCCCCCAGATGCCAGCTCCTGCCTCTATTTGAATGCGTACAGGGTGCATCGTACCCCTACCCATTCACCAAAAAAAGTGTCAAAAAGTAAAAACCTTTATTAAAAAAGATAAAAATAGTGTCCATCCATCATCGGGTGGCCCCGCCCCTTGCCTATATAAGAACTGTCAAAGCGCAAAGGGGGCAGATGGCGGGAGGCCTTCCAGGACGTGGAGCATTTTTTCTTTCTGTTTTTCGGGTCCAATGGGCGCTTGATTGGCGATGGATTTACATCGAAGGACACAATTTATTTTTTTATTTTTTAAAAGGACTTATCAAAAACTTTCTTTTGGTTTTTACTTTTCAACACTTTTTTAGTGAATGGGTAGAGATGGGATGTACCAGATACCCATTCACATAGGGGGGGTGGGAACTGGGGGCCCCCTTATTAAAGGGGGCTTACAGATCTTGATAAGCACAGCCCAGGGTTGTCATGAAGAGGCCCTTGTCCCCATCAACATGGGGTTAAGGTGCTTTGGAGTGGAAGGGGGCAGAGCCTGGTATGGTTCAGGAGGGGGCATTCACAGATAAGGGTCTGGTATGCATTTTGGTGGGGGACACCACTCTATTTTTTTTTTAATTTTGTCATGGGGTTCCCCTTAAAACCCTACCAGACTCAAAGGGCCTGGTATGGATTTTGGGGGGCCTTGTGCCATTTTTTTTTCTTATTTTGGCGTGGAATTCCCCTTAAAATCAACTCCAGACCCAAAGATCATTCTTTCCCTGATTTTTTTTATTTACATTTTTTTTTACAATTTTTTTTTAATTTAGCTCTGAAGTATGTGCTCCAGCAGGAGGACTAGAGGGATAGTGTCAGTGATGCATGCATTGTCGCGGCTCACCATCCTTGTGGCCTCCTCAAATGGTGACAGGATAGTGCATGTAACCTTTAAAAGAAGCCAAGATCCCCTGAGCCTATCCTTGTGCCATACTCACACATAGGGGTGGACTGACCATTGAGTCACTGCTCGAGAGCCCCGTGCCACTAGGGGGCCCCATCAGGGATGCCAGGCTCAGTAAAACAAGGGACAGTATGTAAAAATCTATGTTTTTTTAACATCTGTCCCTGATATGTCCGAAACCGACATGCTTTTGATGTGAAAATCCCGAGATTTTAGCTGCCCCGCCTCTGCACTGCCTCCTGGCATTGTGGCCATCTGTAAGCCCAGGGGCCCCATAATCTTCTATTGTCCGGGGGCCCCATGATTTGTCAGTCTGCCCCTGCTCACACAGGTACTCGTTGATGGCCCTCTGCTGCGTCTGCAGCCACTGCAGCATTGCCAATATTGAGTTCCAGCTGGTGGGCATGTAACAAATGAGGCGGTTGGTGGGCAGGTTGAATTCCTGTTGAATGTCAGCCAGCCAAACACTGGCATTGTATGACCCCGGAAATGGCCACAGATTTTCTGGCCTGCCTCAGAAGATCCTGTAAGCCTGGATATTTGTTCAAGAATGGAACATGTGTCAAGTGTCCCTGGGGTAAACTTGAGGGCAGAGAGATGGTTGGTGCCATTGCCGCATACAACCATTCCTAGCTCAAGCTGCCATGGTGTCGACCACCTCGGAGCCTGCCCCTGTAGACCTGCCAGAATCTCTGCCCCGGAGTGTCTCCTGTCCCCTAGACAGACCAACTGAACCACCGCATGGCATCTTTTAGCCTGACTGCTTGCAGAGCTCCTTGAACACTTAGGGAGCACTGCTGGTTCAGAGGATAATTCAGCAGAAGAGGCCATATAGGAAGAAGAGGAGGGGTGGAGCAGACAGATGTGGCAGAATCATCACCAGCTTTTTGGAGGCGTGGTGATGGAACAAGCTCCAGCACTGAACCCTGTTCTACATCCTTCACAGCTGCCAGCAGACTTACTCAGTGCGCTGTGAAGAAAATGTAACATGCCTGTCGTACAACTGCAGCTCGGAGACCACTGGAGTAGGGACGGTGGTAGTAAGAGCATGGTGAGATAATGGTGCCTGTTTGGTTCTCTCAGCCTGAAGTAATAGAGCCGCATAGAAGCTGGAACAGCTGGTGCAGGGAGCAGCGGATGCAGGTCAGCAGGTGCAGGTTTGCAGAGCAGCGGATACAGGTCAGCAGAGCAGCGGATGCAGGTCAGCGGGTGCAAGTTTGCAGAGCAGCAGATGCAAGTCAGCAGACAGAAGCAGAGTCAGACAAGCCGGGTCATACACATCAAGGCAAACAGAATAAACGGCAGGCAGAGAGTAGTCCAGGAGTCCAGGCTGGGTCTTGGCAACAGGCAATCAGATAGGTAATGGAGCAGGGTCAAACAAGCCAAGGTCGGGACTAGAGACAGGAAGCCAGGTCAAACACAGGAACAGGATAAAGGCACAGAATCAGGAACACAGGGAACAGAAGCAGATCAAACTGCAAGAAGCTACACCCCTATTAACCCTCGTTTTGGAAAATGTACAGAGGTTGCTTTTAATAATATCTTAGAAGGGTTATATTGTAGTTGACATTTTGAGATCTGACTTTGTAATGCATGACGTATTTGGAGATATTGATATAAATTATTAATTGATAATTGATAATGATCTTTTAGTATATTAAAAGGCCACAAAATATTATTCTGGCTTTTTTCCAATCTAAAAATTCGGGCAGTTTATTTAATTTACATAAACAATAATTATCCCATATAGGCATGTGTCTTGTATAACCCTTATGCTGAATAGTAATACGAACTGCCTTCTATAACCTATGAATTAGATAAAAGGTTGGAAACTTTTTCTTATTATAAAAGTGATGAGCGACTATTCGTTATACTAATGGGGATATCCCAAATTGAGATATTATAATCTTCTGTATAGGGTCCTAAATGTCTGCCTCTTCCCAACCATGCCAATGTTGGAGTTGTGCAGCAATAAAATATAATCTAGCGCTAGGTATCGCAATTCCCTCTCTATCCTTTGCCTGTTGCAATATTCCAAGTTTAATTCTACGTTTTTTTACTTCACCTGTAGATCTTCAAAACCCCACAATATCTGTACAACTGCGGATAGCCTCCGCCAGAGGTTCTATGGGCAATGCAAAAAGGAGCGTAGACAACGGGCCAACCCTGCCTCGTTCCTCTATTTAAAAAAAAAAGGGTCCAATATATATGTTTATCGTACTCTTGCACTCAGGGAATTATATAAAAAAGTTGTATCCATTTAATATATTCCAGACCAAACCCAAAGCGTTTTAAGCAATTCCATAGAAAGTCCTATTCTATACTATCGAATTCTTTAGATGCATCCAACGACAATGTGGCTCTATTTCCACTATTATCTACAGGAAGTTGTCAATTTAGAAATACACATCTTATATTGCTGGCTGTAGAGCTATTAGGAATAAATCCTAATTGATCACAATGAATTTTGTAATATATTTTGACATTCAATTTGCCAATATTTTTGCGAGTAGCTTGATGTCTGACGTTAACAAAGATATGCTTCAGGGCTATTTGGATCTTTACCAGGTTACAAAAGCACAATAATTATTGCTTCAGTCATCGATTGTCATCAAAGCATGATTGAAGATTTCTAACAGATCGGGTAATAATACCTCACCATACTTTTTATATATTTCCCCTGGAAGTCCATCTGCGCCCGGTGTTTTATTATTAGATAAATTAGCTACTGCATGTCTTAGCTTTTCCAATGTCAGTGGACTCTCCAGTACCTCTCTCTCAGCATCTGATAATGTTGGCAAATTAATGGTTTCAAAGAATTTCATTAGGTTCCCCTCTAAATAGAATGCCTTACATTTGTATAGGTCCCAATCGAATTCCAAAAACACTTTCAAAATCTCTGGAATGGTATCAAACCTCTTATATAAGGAAAATTGTACTTCAGTTATATACGATGTAGGCCACTGGGCATTTGCAACAGAGGCCAATAAATGGCTATTCCCTTCTGCTTCTTCCATGTATAGTTGTTGTAAAAAAAAAATATATATTTTCTGGTTTCTTTATAGCGACCGCTGCATATTGTTCTTGGCTTTGAAGCCAAACTGTTTGAGTATCATTGTTTGGATTAGCCTGTATCATATAATTAGCTAGAGTTTTTTCTCCACTGCCTGAATTGTTTCTTTTTTTTATATATCTGTGCAATGAGGATGCCACGGAGATAAGCTTTCAGTGCATCCCAGTATATTAAGGGTGACACTGAAAATGTATTAATACTCTGAACGATGATTAGATCTGTCTTAATTCCTTCTGAAGAAAAAAGTGACAGCCAGTATAGATTCACATTCCATAACAAAATCCCTGGATTAATCCTAAAAGAAAATTCTAAAACCAGGAGAGAATGGTCTGATATACCTCTGGCCTGATATTTAATTTTTTGAAGGTTTGACAGTAGAAAGCAAGGGCCAGATTCACAAAGCACTTAAGCCGGCGTTTCAGGAGATGCGCGGCGTAATTGTAAATATACGCCTGCGTATCTATGCGCCGTATCCCCAAAACGATATACGCCTGAAATCTAGAAATTTTCGACCGACGTAATTTCGATAGACCGGCGCATCGTGCGTGCAAAAAATGCGCTAGACACACCATTGATTTGCTAGGCAAATATGCAAATGAGGGAGATACGGCTATCCACAAAAGTAAGTTTGTGCGGCGCAAGCTACGCGCTGTTTGCATCAGCTGCACGTCCTGTCTAAAATTAGTCCATATAAAAGCAGGTTTAAAATTAGACAATCCGTCTACATGTCAGCTAAAGCAACACCGTTAGGGACGAGCTGAGCAGCCACACTTGCAGGACAACAATCTGTATGCCAACATGCCAGGGGCATCCTTGCTCATAGCTATACTACTGACTTTAGATGAGCGCAGAAGGAGGAGGGCACGGAGGAGGGCACGGGAGAGGATATACCGCACACGCATAGACATCTTTGGCATGAGTGATTCTGAGGTGTATCGCATCTTCAGATTCACCCCTCATGCCATCATGGAATTAACCACAACCCTGCAGGAGGACATCACCAGCCCAACACAACGCTCACATGCAGTGCAGCCACTGGTCAAGGTCCTGGCATCACTCCATTTCCTTGCCAGTGGCTCTTTTCAAAGAACAAGTGGAGTGGTGGCTGGGATGTCACAATCCTCCATGAGCAGATGTGTGCACCAGGTTATCCCTGCAATTCTCAGACGCATGGCCAACCAAATCATCAAACCCACCCAGGAGGACCTGCGGCAGAAGGCAATGACAGATTTCTACAGAATTGCTAGATTCCCACGCACCGTGGGGGCAATTGATTGCACACATGTGGCACTCCAGCCCCCCCGTGAGACAGAGCACATATACCGCAATCGGAAGCATTGGCATTCCATCAACGTACAGGTAATAGTCGATGCCAAATGTCTCATATGGCACGTCCGTGCCAAACACCCCGGATCCAGCAATGACAGCTACATATACTATCATAGCCCCATCCCAATGGAATTCGAGCAGAACATGTATGGGGACAGCTGGCTGGTTGGTGAGTGACATGGGTGGCAGGCATGACTGCCCCCCCCCCCCCCCATGATGCAGAAATCACAAGGGGCACATGCACTACTAACATCCTTCTGTCTTTTCCCTTGCAGGTGACTCTGCATATGCACTGGGACCCCATCTCATGACTCCTATTCGGAACCCCCAAACCCCAGGAGAGGAAAGATACAATGAAGCACATGCCAAAACCCGTGCAGGGGTGGAGCGCACCTTTGGCCTCCTGAAGTCCCGTTTCCGATGCCTGGATAAGTCTGGGGGTACCCTGTTGTATTCCCCAAACTTTGTATGCCAGATCATCGGTGCATGTTGCATGCTGCACAACTTCGCAGTGAGAAAGGGCCTGGAGATTGACATACGTGATGACCTGACCCCCGAACCAGACAATCCCCCCCTAAGGGAAGAGCAGCCAGGAGACAGCTCACATTAGGCATCTTTGCACGTTAAACACACACATTAATCATGGCACAATGAGAATGCATGCATGCACACCACTGTGGTCCCTAGCACACACACCCCACATCCACATCAAATTGGATTAGCTCAAGCCCACCATGCAGGACTTGTGAGCAGCAACGCCACTCCAATTATGTCACCGTACATTCATACACCATTCACACGGACCTGGGGATCACTTCTCCCTGGTCCTGGGGAACTGTCACGTACCTGGTACAGAGCAGAGCCTGACGTGCGGAAGTGGCCACTCTTGCTCCTCTGACTCCGGAACCCCTGGTAGTGTGGACAGGAAGCGCTGGAGTTCAGAGTCGCACTAGCGCCTGGCGGGGATGCTGTGCAGGAACTGCGGAGGTCTCCTGTAGTCTCAGGAAGATGTCAGCGGAGCTGGAACAGCAGGTCCGTAGACAGCGGGAGCTGGATACAGGTGACCAGGATCAGCAGGGAGACTGAGTTCAGGCGCTTGGTGCAGCTAGCTGGAACAGGCGGCAGGAGGGAGGTGTTCTGTAGTGCTGGGCGCTGATCGCTGGAGTAGTTAGCCAGAGGAAGGTGTGCTGTAGTTCTGGTGCTGACAGATAACAGGAGCTAGTGCAGATGACTGGAGCCGTTGGCAGGAGGGAGGTGTACTGTAGTACGGATGCAGGTAGGGTCAGGCAGGCCGGGTCGGATTCAGTCAGACCGATCAGGTGCGTGGATAGAGCAATAGCGGAGTCGTAGTCCAGGCCGGGTCGGCAGCAGGCGGGCAACAATCAGTTAAAGGGTAAGGCAGAGGCAGCGTCAGACAGGCCGGAGGTCAGGGCAGGCAGAGATCAGAAGGGTCAGAGATGAGCCGGGATCACAGGAACAGACGTCAACAGGTAACAGGTCTCAGGTGGGCAACAGGAACGCTAAGGACCGGGCAGCAAGAGGCTGTAGGATGAGCCCCATTAAATAGCCTGGACTGGCACCAGAATGGCGTCAGCACGTGCCCGCGCGCCGCTCCCGCGATTGCGCGTGCACGTGCGCGTGCGCGCCGATTTTCCACGAATTCGCGCTCCCGGCGCCCCCGTGCGCGCCGTAGTGCCGCTAGCGCCACCTGGTGGTCGACCACGTTCATGACAGGAACCCTTCTCCACCACAAATGAGGGTGACACCCCCACATTCAAAAATAATTCACAAACCCCCCAAAAAAAATTGCCCAGCAAAAAACAAAATGGCCAGCAAAAAAAATAAAAAAATCAGAAAACACAAAAAAACTACCACCGCTGGGGTGACCCACGCCTGGGGCGGCCACGTCCACGGCCCCGGGCTCCTCAGGGAAGACTCATGGGGGGGTAATCCGGGGAAGGAGGAGCATCCCCTGGTCTCTGCCCACCTGGCGGCCTGCCCTCCAAGGCCACGGCTATTCTGGTCAGGCCAGCATTGAGTGTTGCCGTATTGGCCTGAATAGCCTGGGTGAGGGCCCACACATCCTGACCAATGCCTGCTGTGGTAGCCTGCTGTTCATTTAGGCAATTAATCAGAGCCAGGGAGTTGCAGGCCATGTCCCCAACTGAATCCTTTATGGAGGACAGGCTCTCCTCCATCCGCCCCAAAGTCTGGCTGACCTGTCCCAGATGGCAGGTCTGAAGGGCCTGGTCCCTTCTCAGGTTGGCAGGTAGAACCATGGCCACCCCCCTAGTATTGTGGGTTGCCTTCCTGCCTCCAGATGAGGCTTGTGGATGGGGAGAAGGGGAGCCCCTTGGGAGGGGAGCCCTGTTGGGGGAGGAGTGGGAGGGGCTACCCCTGATGGAGGCCTGGCTGCTGCCAGCCATAGGGGAAGACTCCTCCAAAATTAACAAGTCATTCCCTGACATGACCCCCTCCTCCAACTCAAACTCCTCCTCCTCAACCTCCTCAGAGGACTCCAGCCTTGTCTGGGGGTCTTCCTCCGACTGTTGTCCCGGGGATGGTGCGGACAGGCCAGATGGCCCAACACCCTCCTGCACATCTGTGGATGACACAAAACATTCACAGGTTGGAGGATCCACACACTTGCCACATATTCCCTCCCCCCCACACATGCTACACACCAGATAGAAAAAAACAAAAAAAACTTACCTGTCCTCACGGCCTCCTCAATGGAGTCAAAGCCAGGCAGCCCCTCCACTTGCTGCCTGTTGAAGGTCTGGGCCACGGTGCGCTCCTCCTCAGTCAGCCTAACAGGGCATGGTGGGCCCCCTCCAGTGCCCCTGGCATGTGCTGCCATTTTGTCCAGCTTCACACGGACCACACGCCGAAGATCATTGATCTTCTTTTGGATCCCCTGGTATGTCCAGGTCTCCCCCCCCCCCCCCAACGAATTTACCTCGTCGGCGATGTCCTGCAATATCTGAGCCTTCCTGGCCGGGGGGGTGTTGGCACTCTCCGGGCCGTGCAGGAATCGCCCATATAGGGTAATGGCCCTCGCAATAATTGCCTTCTCCCGCTAAGGAAACATTTAATTTTTGCTTCCTCTCAGTCATGTTCTCACAAACTCTCTCCAAAACAATCACCAAAAAGTCTCAACAACAGTCACCAAAAAACACTCTCAAAAACACTATACAAAACAGTCACCAAATATCTCAAAGACAAGTCACAAACCAACAAACGCGAAC